>CAUYON010090821.1:0-24270 GCA_963573935.1 Arctocebus calabarensis
TTTTCATATAGTAAACGAGAAAATATCATGAATGGTATGTCAATCAGGTTGATAAAATATCTCAGATTGCATGTGAAGTCCCCACACTGTACCCCATGGTTGAACTAATGTACACAACTATGATTCAATAAAAAAAAAAAAGGATTCTTTGAATTTCTGAGGTGTCTATTGTTATTTTGCCTTTATCATTTCTGATTGAAGATATTAGGAATTTTAGTCTTCTGCTTCTGGTTAGATTAGCTAAAGGTTTATCAATTTTATTAACCTTTTCAAAGAATCAACTTTTTGATTCATTGATCTTTTGTATAATTCTTTTGTTTTCAATTTCATTTAATTCTACTCTAATTTTGGTTATTTCTTTTCTTCTGCTGGGTTTGGAGTTGGAATGTTCTTCCTTTTCCAGTTGCTTCAGATGTCCCATGAAGTTGTTGACTTCCTCCCTTTCTGTTCTCTTGAGGAAGGCTTGCAACACTGTAAATTTCCCTGTTCGGACTGCCTTTGCAGTATCCCATAGGTTCTGATAATTGATTTCTTCATTGTCGTTTTGTTCCAAATATTTGGTAATTTCCTTCTTAATATCTTCTATGACACAGCTATATTCAGCATAAGGTTATCTAGCTTCCAAGACTTTGTATGAGTTTGAAGATTCCTGTTGTTATTGAGTTAAACTTTAATTCTGTGGTGGTCTGAGAAGATACAAGGAATAATTTCTATTCTTTTAAATGTGCTGAGGTTAGGCTTGTGACCTAAGATGGGATCAATTTTGAAGAATGTTCCATGGGCTGATGAGAAGAATGTGTTTTCAGTTTTATTAGGATGAAATGTTCTGTATGTGTCAGTTAAGCCAAGTTGTTCTGTGGTCAGGTTCAAGTCCAAAATATCTTTACTTAGTTTAATCTTGGAGGATCTAACACTGCCAACGGGGTGTTAAAATCTCTGACTATTATGGTTCTGGAAGATATCAATTTTTTCTTGTCTGTTAGGATCTCCTTTATAAATTGAGGGGTATTCTGGTTGGGTGCATAAATGTTAATAATTATGATCTTTTCATGTTGGGTGTTTGACAAATATGAAGTGACCATCCTTATCTTTGCTAACCATTTCTGGTTTAAAGCCTATTGTATCTGCATATAAAATTGCAACACGTTCTTTTTTCTGATTTACATTTGCCTGTATTATAGAAATCCATCTCTTCTCCTTGAGTCTATTTTTATCCTTTAAGGTGAGATTCTTGTATGCAACAGATATCTGGTCTGAGTTTATGTATCCAATCAACCAACCTCTTTAGAAGACAACTTAAGCCATTCACATTAATTGACAGAATTGAAAAGTGTGATAGTGTTTTAGGTGTCATGTTTTTCCAAACGTCTAGTGTATAGTTTTAGTCCTTAGCATACTGTATAAGATAAGTTTTGTTCGAAAGTTTCTAGGTAAGTTTACTTTGGCTGTGGAGCATTTTGCTGGTTGTTATGGAGGATGGGACTAAGAATATCCTGGAGAGTGAGTTTAGTTGTGGCAAATTTCTTCAACATCTGTATGTCATTACAATATTTGATTTCTCCGTCATAGATGGACTTTAGTTTGGCTGGATATAGGATCCTGGTCTGGAAGTTATTTTGTTTTAAGAGATTGAAGGTCGAAGACCAACTTCTGATTTCAAAAGTTTCAGCTGAGAGCTCGGCAGTCATTCTGATATTTCTCCCTTTGTATATAATGCTTTTCTTACGTCTGGCTGCTTGCAGAATATTCTTCTTCGTTTTAACTTTGGTGAAGTTAATTACAATGTGCCTTGGAGATGCTTCATTTGGATTGAGTCATGCTGGGGTTCTGAAAGTGTTTGCTATCTGAATTTCAGCACCCCTTGCAATGCTTGGGAAATTCTCCTCCAAAATCTCTTGGAATAAAGCATTGTGCTTTTAGGACCACTTCTCCTTCTGGAATTCATACAATATGAGTGTTTGTCTATTGGAGTGATTCCACAACTCAGGGAAAGATCAGTTTTTGCTCTCCATCTGTCTGCCTCTTTGAATGTTTGGGCACATTCAATAGCTTTGTCTTAGATTTCAGAAATCCTTTCTCCTGCCTGCTACACTCTATTACTAAGGGATTCTACTGAATTTCAGAGCTCCTCGAATAATTTTTTTCATTTCACTGAGCTCTGCTATCTGCTTTCTCATTATGTCCATATCCTTGGTAAATTTGTCTTTGAATTCACTTACTTCTTGAGACAACATTGTATAGCTTTTTGGATTTCAATATCCATCTTTTCCTCCAATTTATTCATCTTATTTGTCATCCATAGTCTGAATTCTATTTCTTACATTTCGGCCATTTGTTTATGAAAGACATCTTCTGACGTACCCCTTTTGTCATTCCTTGAGGAAGTTGATTTGCTCTGATTATTCATGTTGCCAGAGTTCCTCTTCTGTTTCCACCCCATGCTTAATTTCTATAGTTTGGGTATTAAAACTGAAAGGGTGTGGTTGAATTGGGGGTTGAAGAAATGTAGTGAACAAGTCCTTTACCAAAGAGCAGGGATTAGTGATTGTGGCTTTTTCCTAATAGCTTATATAAAGGTCCCTTTCAGACATGCAGCTAGAGAGTCTAAGAACCAAATTGTTGTGACAGAGCTAGCTGGATATGTCTTGTAGTCATCCAACCAGTATCCAATCTTATTGCATCACAAGATAAGGATACAATCACAGCTAGGGGGATATATAGGAAACTGAGATTCCCCTGCCCCTCCCCAGCACCTATTGCAGGAGGAGTCAGTGCCTCCCAGTTCAACACAACCTAGAGGTTGGAGGGTCCTCGGATGTACTGCCCAGGTAAATAGTTCCAAAAGCAATTGTCCCAGTCAGTACAAAACACTGCTCAACTGCAAGAGTTCAATCAGTGACCAGCAACCTGGCAGTAGCGTTCCACAGGCAGCTTGGACCCAGAAACCCAAGATAGTGGAGCTTGGCTCTCTCTGGTGGTCAAGGAGACAGGATGGTTTTCCTAGGCCAAGAGTAAGGCCAGAGGAATTGGTGTCTCCTTCCCCACCCTACGCCATAGCCTCACCCACCCCTGGTAGTCCTCCAGGGCTATAGCCCAGCTCCCTTCAGTTAGAGGAAGCGACAGACATATGGGCCTGCCTGAGACAAGGGAGATCAATGCCTCCTCTGTGGAATAATCTTCCACCAGAGCAACATCTTGGGCTTGAAGTCCAGCTTCCTGGCTTCTTCTAGTGTTAAACAGCTTTTCTGCCCCAGGCTGATTCTGCCACTAAGTCTCTGTCTCCGTTAAGCTCTGCATTTGGGCATGAAATTAGAGCTCAGAGAGGGTGTTGCGCATATTCTAGTGGTATTTGCAACTCTGTCCCAGCTGTAAAATATTTCCTAATTTCCCCTTTGCTTTCTTCTTTTTTTTGCATTAGTTATATAGACTATGTTATTTAATTTCCATATATTTGCGAGTTTCTCAAATTTTCTTCTATTACTGATTTCTAATTTTTGTTGTTGTTTTCCGTCTTTTTAAATTTGTTGAGGTTCATATTATGGCATAGCACATAATCTTGTCCTGGAAAATGAGCAAGGTACACTTGAAAAGAATTTATATCCTGCAGTTGTCAGGTAGGTTGATTTACTGATGTCTTTAAGGTCTACTTAGTTTATAGCCTTGTTCAAGTTATCTGTTTCTTTATTGATTGTTTGGCTACTTGTTCTGTTGAATAATAAAAAAGAAGTGTTGGCTTGTCCAATTATTATTGTTTAATTGCCTAATTCCTTTCTTTCTTTCAGTGTTTTCTTCATGCATTTTGGTGCTCTATTATTAGGTGCACATATTTATATAATTATTGTATCTTCTTGATGGATTGATCTTTTTACTGTTATGAAACATCTCTACTGTTAGTAAAGTTTTTTGTTTTGAAGTTTATTTTGTCTACTATAAGTACATCTTCTCTAGCTGTCTTGTGATTGCTCTTTGCATGATTTATCATTTTCCATCTCTTAATTTCAATCTATTTGTATGCATTTGAGTAAAAATTGTGCCTACTGTGAACAGCATTAGTTAAATCATGTATTGTATCCATTCTATCTCTGCTTTTTGTTTAGATTTTAATCTAATCACATTTACTGTTATTAGTGATATAGTTTCATTTACATGTTACATTTGTTTCCATAGGAATTGCTCCCTTTTTCCCTGTATTCTTCCTATACTACTCTCTTTTACATTAAGTGGATATTTTCTAATATAAAATTTAATTTTTTTCTAATTTTTTCATTTTTGAAAGTTATTTCCTTAACTGCATCTCTTTGGCTTACCATATATATTTTATCAGAATCAGCTTCAGATATGTACTAACTTAATATGAGTAAGATATTTAAGCTTTACTCTCATGTAACTCTATTACTTTACCTTCTCTTGAGATATTATTTTTGTATCTCATATAAATAAATTTTACAAACACAATATATCATTATATTTTTTTACTTAATGTAATATTGTCTTTTAAAGAATTTGAGAGAGGAAAAGAAATCAAGTTGATACTTATTAACTTTGTTATATTACTCTTCTTATTACTTCAGGTTCTCTTCATTTTTTCCTGTGGATTCAAATTACCATCTAGAATCATTTCTAGTCCATTACAGCTTTCCCCCACCTACCTTCTTTGTGCTATCATTGGCAAAAGTACTACATTTCTATATGGTATAAGAGCAACAATATATTCTGTCAAATAAAATAAACTGAGAGAGACTCTTTCAAAGGAAAAATGTTTGTTTGGGAATAAAACATTACAATGAGAAAATGCAAGCCATAGTAAAAAATTTGCATATTCAGTGAGGTAAAGAAAGACAAAAGTTTTTAAAGGAAAAAAATGAGAAGGATTGCATAATTGTTTTGAAATAATTATCTTTGTCTACAAAGATAAACAACAAGTTACCCATATAACAAGGTTAATGCCAGTCCACATTTGGACAAACAGTTGCTGGGCAGATATTCTTGAGTATTTTCCATGTAAAGTTGTGAGGACCTCTCCTCAAGGCCTCAAAGTTTGGTTTTTGCAGTCTTTCTTCTTCTTTTTTTTTTTTCCTCTCTTTTTTTTTTTTTTTTTTTTTTTTTGTTTGTTTCTGGTTCATTGAGGGTACAAGGAATTAGGTTACACTGATCGCTTTTGTTAGGTAAAGTCCCTCTCGTAATTGTGTCCTGCCCCCAAGAGGTTTGCATACACTGTAACTCCCATCCCTCTCCCTCCACCCCTCTCCCCACTCCCTTGTTTCCCCACATTGAATTGATTCGAGTTTTTCTCTTATGAGAGTATATATTAGACGGTCTCCTGGCTTTATATTAGAATTGAGTACTCTGGATTCTTTCTTCTCCATTCTTGTGATGTTTCATTAAGCAGAATGTGTTCCAATTCAATCCAGCTTAATACAAAAGATGTAAAGTCTCCATGTTTTTTAATGGCTGAATAATATTCCATGGTGTAAATGTATCACAGTTTGTTAATTCATTCCTGGGGCAGTAGACATTTAGGCTGTTTCCACATTTTGGTGATGGTAAATTGTGCTACAATCAACAGTATAATGCAAATTTCCTTATGATAAAATGATTCTTTTTTTCCTCTGGGTAGATGCCTAGTAATCAGATTGCAGGATCAAATGGGAGGTCTAATTTGAGTTCTTTGAGGATTCTCCATTCTTTCTTCCAAACTGGTGTTACTAGTCTGCAGTCCCACCAACAGTGTAAAAGTGTTCCCTTCTCTTTATATCCATGCCAGGATCTGCAGCTTGGAGACTTTTTACTGTGGCTATTCTCACTGGGGTTAGGTGATATCTCAGAGTAGTTTTGATTTGCATTTCTCTGATGATCAGGGATGATGAGTTTTTTAAAAATGTTTGTTGGCCATTCATCTGTCTTCACCAGAGAAGATTCTGTTCATATCTCTTGCCCAGTGGTAGATAGGATTGTTTACACCATTTGTTGATTAATTTGAGTTCTCTGTAAATTCTAGTTATCAACCTTTGCTCATATTCCTACAGTGCAAATATCTTTTCCCATTTGGAAGGTTGTCTTTTTGCTTTACTTGTTGTGTCCTTAGCTGTGCAGAAGCTTTTCAGCTTAATTAAGTCCCATTTGTTAATTTTTGTTGTTGTGATGGGCACTGAAGTCTTTGTCATAAAATTTTTCCTCAGTTCAGCATCAGCAAGAGTTTTTCCATCACTGTCTTCTAAGATTTTTATTGTTTGGTGTCTTAGATTTAAATTACGTATCCATCTTGAGTCAATTTTTGTAAGTGGTGAAAGGTTTGGGTTGAGTTTTGGTCTTTTAGATGTGGTTAATCCAGTTCTCCCAGGACCATTTGTTGAATAGGGACTCTTCTTCCCAGTGTATGCTTTTGTTTGGTTTATCAAAGTTCATATGGCAAGTAGAGACTGATTTCAGCTCTTGGTTTTCTATTCTGTTCCATATATCTATGTCTCCGGTTTTGTGCCAATACCATGCTGTTTTGATTACTGTGCACTTATAATATAGCCTGAAGTCTCATAGGGTGATGCCTCTGCTTTGTTTTTATTAGGATTTTGCAGTCTTTTGTGATAGTTCTGCTGTCAAACAAAGAAACAGGGGTGCCTTCTTCAGAGTCTTTCACAACTCTGTCAGATTTTATTTACTATTAGTGACTCCAATTTGTTTTTGACAACTTACACAACTGTATACATTTTTATATAATTGTTTGTTTAAATCAGTTAAGAAAGGAAAAATATATGCACTTATTCTAACTTATATAATTAAAAAATGACCTTGGCGTGTATTCTTTATATTTGTAGATTGGTATTACTCTCTGGGATAACTTACTCTCACCTCAAAGAACTTCTTTTAGTATTTCTTATAAGGTAGGTCGACTGGAAATTTCTCTCAGGGGAGGTGTTTATGCTGCTTTCATTTTGAAAAATAGATGAGCAAGATAGAAGATCCCTGGTAGATAGCTTTTTTTTTTCTTTAGGTATTTTGCATATGTTATTCGAGTCAATCCTTCATTTGTATTGTTTCTGACTAAAAGTCAGTTATTTATTTTATTGTGTTCCTACTGTGAGTAATAAGACCTTTTTTATTACTGCACCCCAAATTTTCTTCATGTCTTTGGCTTTCAGTATTTTGACTAGTGTGTTTGTAGATCTCTTTGCATTTATCCATCTTAGAATTAATTGAATTTTCTGGCTGTGCAGATTATTATTATTTAATAAATTGGGGTGTTTTCATCATTTTTTTCTTTAAATATTTTTTATGCTCCTTTTTCTTACTCTTCTCCTTCTGGTACATTTCTGTTATTTGTGTAATGAATGGTATCTCAGAATTCTGAGACTCCATTAATTTTTTTTCTTCCCCCACCCCCTTCTTCCTTCCCTCTCTCTGTTCTCTCCTTCCCCCACCACTGACCATGTACTAGGTCATCAACTGTCTTCAGATGGGAATTGAGTACATAGGATTCTTGCTTCTCCATTCTTGTGATGCTTTACTACTAATAATGTGTTCCACTTCCACCCAGGTTAATACAAAGGCTGTAAAGTCTCCATTTTTTTAATGGCTAAATAATATTACATGGTATACATATACCACAGTTTGTTAATCCATTCCTGAGTTGGTGGGCATTTAGGCTGTTTCAACGTTTTGGCAATTATAAATTGAACTGTGATAAACAGTCTTGTGCAACTATCCTTATGATAAAAGGATTTTTTTTTTCCTTCTGGGTAGATCCAGTAATGGGATTGCAGGATCAAATGGGAGGTCTAGCTTGAGTTCTTTGAGGGTTCTCCATACGTTATCATTCTTTTTCCTTTTTGTTCTTTGGCTTGAATACCCTTTTATCTTTTTGTTTTGTTTTGAGACAGAGTCTCACTTTTTGAATACCCTTTTATCACTGCATCTTCCAGTTCACTAATTATTTCTTTTACCAGTTCAAATATACTATTGAGCTTCCCTACTGTTTTCTGGTGTGGTTTTTTTGTTTTGTTTTGTTTTGTTTTTTTGTCACTGTACTTATCAACTCCAAAATTTCCATTTGCTTCTTTTAGTATCTCCATCTCATTACTTACATTCTTTATTTGATGCTACATTGTCATCACATCTCCCTTTCCTTTCTTAAGTAGTTTCCTTTAAACAGATTCATAATAGCTACCTTGCAACTTTTGTCATATATCAGACTTCTAGTTGCTCTTACAAGTATTTTTTAGTTTTCCTTTATTTCAGTGTATATGTCATGCTGCCTTGCTTCTTTTCAGGTTTTGTTAGTTTTTGTGGGAAATTAGATATATTAGAAAATATATTTTAGCAACTCTGAATCCCTGCCCTTTCTCTGGGGCTTGTTATTGTTAATTTCTTTCTTTTAAATGTGTTTAGTGATTGGTTGCATAATTTTAATGATGTCTATTCCATCCACACATAATGTTAATCATTTGATGTGAGTCCTCAGGATACCATAACCTTTTGTATGCCCAAAGTCACCCTAGATGACAGTGTCTTTGATGGTCTCATTCCATGATGGGACCCAGGTTTTAAACTCCACTAACAGGTAGCTGATGAATTATTTTCAACAATGCCCTGAAGTCCATATTACACTACAGACTAATCCAATAAAATATGGACTCTGTTGCAGTAATAGTTCTGAGATCAATATTTGAAATTTGTTCAGACTCTAGGCAGACTCCTCCCAGCTGTGTTGTTCCCAGTTCCTTTATTTATCTTCCCAGGCAAAATTTCTTAGCCATTGCCTGTGGGTCAGAAAGCGAAACAACAGCATGCATCTCTCTGAGAGACATCCTCACTTTAGAGGTTCTACACTCTGTGGAATAGAAATGGTCAGCAGCCTCAACATGTGGCTTGCCTCTCTTAGTTTGAAACAATCAACTTATGGCCCACAATAAGGGCAGTTGGGGCCCCTCAGGAGAAACATACTCAAAATAGACTCACAACTCTACAAGTGAGAACTGAGTGGAAAAATGGAATCCCCAAATCTTGGTCATGCTCACATGGAATTTATTCGTAGGAACAGGTATCTGGAGACAGGATGAGAAATCCCACCCTTTTCAGAAAGAAAGTCCTCTGACTTGGAGGGAAGGGAAATTTGTGTTCTTGGCTACATTAGTGTAGAGTATAGTTTTCATCTCACTATTTGCAAATCTCCACTGTTTTTTGAGTGTCCCTAGGATTGAACTTCTCTACACTCAAATGTTAATGAAGTCAGTTCTTCTAGGGGGAGTATAAGGAAAGAAGACTAGGAGCAATGCTTTATGACCTGCTTTTCCCCACAAGAAAGAGCTGGGGTTAGAAATAAGAGTGTTATTTTCTTTGAGTAACAGCCCCTGTGCAGAAGCTGAGTTCTCAGTGGAGGGGGTAGACAGTAGCCTCAGGTCATTAGGCTTACCTCTCTTGTGAACCACTGCCTTATGAGCTGGGAGAATGGTGATTTTTGACTTAGTATATTCAGCAGCACCATACCCAAACTAGAGCTTTTTTCTTCTTTCTTTCTTTAGACAGTCTCACTTTGTCACCCTGGGTAGAGTGAGGTGGTTTCACAGCTCACAGCAACCTCAAACTCTTGGGCTCAAGAGATTATCTTTCCTCAGCCACCTAAGTAGTTGGAACTGCAGGTGTCTCCACAACATCCAGCTTTTTTTAGAGAGGGGGTCTCAGTGTCTCACTCTTGCTCAGAGATGGTTTCCAACTATTAAGCTCAAGAACTCCACCTGCTTTGGCCTCCCAGAGAGCTAAGATTACAGGCATGAGCCACTGCACCTGATCTACCAAGCTAGCACTTTTAATGCATGAATGGGAACCAAGTAGAAAGGTGGAGTCCAAATATCTGAGCTGCACTCAACCAGACATTATCTTCAGCAGTGGACAGTAAATCTCTGGAGCTCCTCATGCTGTCATGTCAAAATGAATTTTGCTCTTCCTTTGTTATGTCTAATAATATTCCATTCCATAAATATACCACATACTTACCTTCAGTTGATATAACATATCTTAAATCACTTATTTAAAGTATTTGTCCAATAAGCCCAATATCTAGGCTTCCTCAGGGGCACTTTCTATTATTTTACTCCTCCATATGATCCATATCTAATATTTTTTAATTTTTGTGTTCCTATACTAATATTTTAGAAGTCTAGATTGAGTTCTTTGAGGGCTTCCCATACTGCCTTCCAAAAAAGTTGTGTTAGTTTGCAATCCCACCAGCAGTGTAAAAGTGTTCCCTTCTCTTTTAAAAAATATTTCCGTAATTTTTAGAAGTTTTGTTTACATGTATAGTTTTTATAATACATTGGTTATGGCTAAAAGTGTAAGCAACAAGTGTGCCCATCACACTAATAATGTTCACTGTATCTGTTATGTAGGTTTTTTATTTTTATTAAATCATAATTGTGTACATTAGTGCAATCATGGGAAAAAATGTGCTGAATTCATATACAATCTGAAATATTTTCATTGAACTGTTTAACATAGCCTTCATGGAATTTTCTTAATCACTATATGAAGACATTTATACTCTGCATTTAGTAAGTTTCACCTGTACCTGTTATGTAGGTTTTTAAACCTCCTCTCCTCCCCTTCTTCCTTTGTTTGTCCAACAATTCTTTAATTTTTACAACTTCTGTGCCCATGTGCATTCATCATTAATTCCAAATTATTAGAGTGTACATATGGTGTTAGTTTTTTCATTTTTTTTACATTTTATATTTATTTATTTTTATTTCAAATTAATATGAGAGTACAAAATTTTAGATTACATTTTTCTTACTTCCAGGGTAAAGTTCCAATTGTAAAAGAGCCCTCACATAAGGGGCATGTTATATATCCTCACAACATACACAATGGGTAAGATTGTGCAACATGCCCTCCCTCCTTCCGCCAATCATCCTTCCCCCTCCACCCTTTCCCCTCCCATTTCCCCCAGCCTCTGTACTAGACTATATTTGTGTTTTATTGTTCATATGAGCCTATAATTGTTTATATATTGGTTTCATATTAGTATTGAGTACATCGGCTATTTTTTTTTGAACTCTCACAATACTTTACTAAGAAAAATGTGTTTCAACTCCATCCAAGCAAATGTAAAAGATGTAAAGTCTCCGTATTTTTAATAGCTGAATAGTATTCAATGGTATACATACCATAATTTTTTGATCCATTCATGGAAATTATGAATTGAACTGAAATAAACATTCTAGTGTAAATGTCTTTGGGGTAAAATATTTTTGTTCATCTAGGTAGATACCTAGTAATTCAGTTGTGGGATCGAAGGAAAAGACTGCTTTTAGTTTTTTAAGGATTCTCCATACTTCTTTCAAAAAAAAACTGTCTTAGTTTGTAATCCCATCAGCAGTGTAGGAGTATTCCCTTCTCTCCACATCCATGCCAGCATCTGCTGTTTGGGAGCTTTGTGATGTAGGCCAATCTTACTGAAGTTAGGTGATATATCAGAGTGGTTTTGATTTGCATTTCTTTGATGATTAAAGACTATAAGCAATTTTTTTCATGTATTTATTGGCCATTCACCTGTCATTTTCAGAGAGATTTCTCTTTAAGTCTCTTGCCCACTAATAGAGGGGGTTATTTGCTGTTTTCTCATTGCTTAATCTGAGTTCTCTGTAGAGTCTACTTATCAGGCCTTTTTCAGACTCATAACATGCAAAAATCTTATCCCATTCTAAAGGCTGTCTGTTTGCTTTGTTTGTGGTCCCCTTAGCTGTGCAAAAAGTTTTTAGCTTGATCAAATCTGAGTTATTTATTTTTGGTGTTGCTAAAATTGCCAGGGGTGTCTTCCTCATAAAGTTTCTTCCCAGACCAATATTTGCAAGCATTTTTCCAACATTCCTTTCTAGAAATTCTTTGTTTTGTGTCTCAAATTGGAATTTGTTATTCAGAGAGAAGAAATTTTTGTCAATGTTGAGAGGTGTGGGTCCAATTTCAATCTTCTACATGTGGAGGCTTGGTGCCTGTATGTCAATGATTAGGGCGCCAGCCACATACACAGAAGCAGGCAGATTTGAACTTGGCCTGAGCCTATTAAATAACAATGATAACTGCACCCCCCCCAAAAAAAAAGCCAGGTGTTATGGTGAGTGCCTGTAGTCCCAGCTACTTGAGAGACTGAGACAAGAGAATCACTTAAGCCCAAAATTTAGAGGTTGCTGTGAGCTGCGATGCCACAGCACTCTCCTGAGGGCGACACAGTGAGACTCTGTCTCAAAAAAAAAAAAAAAATCTACATGTGGACAACCAGTTCTGTCAGCGCCATTTGTTAAATACAAATTCTTTCCCCCAGTGCATGTTTTTGTTAGGTTTGTCAAAGAACAAATGACAATATGTAGCTGGGTTCATCTCTAAATTCTTTATTCTATTCCATAGACATCTCTTTTTGTGCCAGTACCATGTTTTTTGTTTTGTTTTTGTTTTTGTTTTCAGTTTTTGGCCAGGACTAGGTTTGAACCTGCGACTTCCAGCATATAGGGCTGGCACTCTACTCCTTTGAGCCACATATACTGTTTTGATCACTATGGACTTGTAGTATAACCTGAAATCTGGTGACATGATGCCTCTAGATTTGTTTTTATTTCTGAGTACGGTATTTGCTATTCATGGTTTTGTTCTGGTTTCATATGAATCAAAGTGATATTTCTTTGTACAGTTCTGTCAGCACCATTTGTTAACTTGTATAACTTTTCTAATATGTCATTTTATTCTGTTAGATAGTATCTTCTTAAATACTTTTAGCATCTGTATTCATTAATAATATTGGTCTATAGTTTTCTTTCTTGGGGGGTTCCTTACCTGGTTTGAAGATCAGGGTGATATTTACTTTATAGAATGTGTTAGGGAGGATTACTTCCTTCTCTATACTATGGAATAGATTATACATTACAGAATCTAGTTCCCCTTTGAAGGTGTGATAGAATTCTGGTGTGAAACCATCTGGTCTGGGGCTTTTCTTTTTTGAGAGATTTTGTATAATTGATGCTATTTCATCGCTTAATATTGGTCTGTTCAAGATTTCTAATTCTTTCTGGATAAATTTTGGGAGGTAGCATGCTTCCAGGTATTGGTCCTTTTCCTCTTCATTTTCACATTTCTGGAAATAAAGTGTTTTGTATTAATTTTTGAGAATCTTTTGTATTTCTGTAGTATCCATTGTTATTTCCCTTTTACCATTTCTTTTTTTTTTTTTTTTGAGACAGAGCCTCAAGCTGTCACCCTGGATAGAGTGCTATGGCATCACAGCTCACAGCAACCTCCAATTTCTGGGCTCAAGCAAGTCTCTTGCCTCCGCCTCCCAAGTAGCTGGGACTACAGGCGCCTGCCACAATGCCCGGCTTTTTTTTTTTTTGGTTGCAGCCATCATTGTTGTTTGGCGGGTTGGGGCTGGATTCGAACCTGCCAGCTTAGGTGTATGTGGCTGGTGCCTTAGCCTGCTTAGCCACAGGCCCCGAGCCCCTTTTACCATTTCTAACTGAAGTTATTGAAGATCTTATTTTTCTGTTTCTGATTAGTCTAGTCAAGGGTTTATCAATTGTATTAATCTTTTCAAAGAACCAACTTTTTGTTTTGGTGATCTTCTGAATAATTCTTTTCTTTTCAATTTCATTTAATTCTCCTCTAATTTTAGTTATTTTTCCTTCTGCTAGGTTTGGTGTTGGATCGTTCTTTCTTTTCCTGTTGCTTGAGATGGCCTATTAGGTTACTGACTTGCTCTATTTTTGTTTTCTTGATGAAGGCATCTAATGCTATAAATTCCCCTCTAAGAACTGCCTTTGCAGTATCCCACAGGTTTTGATAGTTTGTACCTTCATTACTTTTTTGTTACAGAAATCTAATAATCTTCTTAATCTCATCTATGTCCCAGCTGTCATTCCACATATGGTTATTTAGTTTCCATGACTTTATGACTGTGACAATTTCTGTTGTTATTGAGTTCAACTTTTATTCCATGATGGTCTGAAAAGATACAGGAAATAACTTCTATTCTTTGGAATTTGTTGAGGTGGGCCTTGTGTCCTACGATATGATCAATTTTGAAAGATGATTCATGGGCTGATGAGAAGAATGTGTATTCAGTTTTGTTAGGATATGTATTCAGTTTTGTTAGGATAAAATGTTCTATAAATTTTAAGTCCATTTGTTCCAGGGTCATGGTTAAGTCCGTTAATTTTTTTGTTTAGTTTCTTCTGGGAAGATCTGTCCAGTATTGCCAGTGGGGTGTTAAAATCTCCCACTATTATAGTGCAGGAAGATATCATATTGTTCGGATCAGTTAGGGCTTGTTTTATAAATCTAGGAGCATTCAGATAGGGTGCATAAATGTTATTAAAATCTCTTATATTGTGTTCTTCCCTTGATGAGTATATAGTATCCATCTTTGTCTTTGATTATTTTTGTTAGTTTGAAATTGATTGTATCTGTAAATAAGATTGCAACCAAACCCAGCTTTTTCCTGCTTTCCATTTGCCTGAAATACCATTGCCATACCTTCACCCTGAGTCTTGTTTTACCCTTTGAGGTAAGGTGAGTTACTTGTCGGCAAGAAATATCTGACCTGAGTTTTTGTATACAGTCAGCCAGCCTGTGCCTCTTTAAAGGTGAATTCCAACTATTCACATTACTTGAGAAAATTGAGAGCTATGGTGGAGTTTTGGTCATCTTGTTTTCCAGAGGTCCATAGCTTATTTTTATCCCTTTCACCATTGTGGATGCTAGGCTTTGTTCTTAAGTTTCTGGGTAGGTTTACTTTGGTGGTGGACCATCATTATGATCATTATGCAGAATGAATCAGAGAATTTCTTGTAGACCTGGTCTAGTTATGGCAAATTCCTCAACATATGGATGTCAGTAAAGTATTTGATTTCTCCATCACAAATAAAATCCAGTTTAGTGGGATATAGTATCCACAGCTGGAAATTGTTTTGTTTATGGAGGTTGAATATTGATGAACATCCTTTCCTAGCTTTAAGTTTCAACTGAAAGATCTGCAGTCATCCTGATATTTTTCCCTTTGTAAGTAATACTTTTCTTATGCCTGGATGCTTGCAGGATTTTCTCCTTCATATTAACATTGACAAAATTAATTGCAGTGTGTCTAGGAGACGCTTTGTTTGGATTGAGTTGTGCTGAGGTTCTAAAACTATCTACTATCTGACTTTCTGTGTCTCTTGAAATACTTGAGAAGTTCTCCACCGTAATGTCTTGAAGTAGAGAATTTGTGCCTTTGGGACCATCCTTTTTTCCTTCAGGAATCCCTATAATTTGGATGTTTGATTTTTTTGAATGATCCCATAACTCTCTCAGAGAATATTCTGTTCTTACATTCCTTTTTTCTGCCTCTGTGAATGCTTGGGATAATTCAATAGTCATGTCTTATTTTTCAGAGATTCTGTCTTCACACTGTTCAATGCCATTTGGCGGGTCTCTACTATATTTTGAAGCACCTTGAATACCTTTTTCAATTCCTTATGCTGTACTATATATCTTTCCTCATTACATCCATATCCTTGGTGACTTTGTCTTTGAATTCATTAATTTCTTAAGACAACTTCTGAACTATTTTTTCATTTTCTAGTTCGATCTTTTCCTCCATTCCAATCATCTTATTTTCCATCCATATTCTGAGTTCTAATTCTGACATTTCAGCAATTTCTTTGTAAATGGTATTTTCTGCTATATCTTCCTGGAACTCTCTTGGGGAAGTTGATCTGCTCTGATTTTTCATGTTGCCAGAGTTTCTGCTGATTCCTCCCCATGAATATTTCCAGCTTCTTCTCTCTTTTTTAAAATACATCAATTGTACTTTTTTAGTTGAATTGATAGGTTGTCATTGCTGAATCTATCCCTCCCTCTTGTAATGCCACTGTTGCTTTATCAAAGTCAGACAGGTGGTGAATCAGCATTTACAAATAATGTCTGCAGGAGGACAAGAATCAGTGGTCTGCAATGACATAGCGTTCCAGTCAAAGTCACTCTGTCAGCTTGAGCTCCACCCACCCAATCTAGCTCATGGGGCTGCCCAGCAGACAGTACTGACCCACGGTTTAGACAAAGTCACTCAGGCACCAGGCACTACCCACCCAATCAAATTCAGAGAGCCACTGCCTGGTGAAGAGCACAGGCCTAGATTTCAAAGTCACTCAGGCACTGGGCACCACCCACCCAATTGAGCTCAGAGGGCCACTGCCTGGCAGAGATCACTGGCCCACAGTTCAGACAAGGTCACTCAGACACCGATCACTGCCCACCCAATCAAGCTCAGAAGTTGGCCTGGAGGACAGAAAACAGAAATCCATGACCAGGATTTTGAGAAGGGTAGTTCATCCCCACCCCACCAAAGTTAGGATTGCAGCTATTGATTTCTCCCTGCAGCTCAGCAGCACAGAATTCCCCCCACCACCACCACCACCACATATCAGTGAACTCACTAAACACTCTGACCTCTGTAGGGGGCAGTCTTGGGGAAGGGCAAGCTGCCTGCTCAGGATTGCAGGAAAAGATTTGGTCTTTTGTGCCAGGTAGGGCAGGCTTATGTTCAGTGGTAGGACCTTACTGGTGAAGGAGGACTAGGACTTAGCAACACTTTCCCATAGGATAAAATAAGAATACTTTTGTTCCCTGTCCATGGATAGACTGCTAGTAGAAAGCCCACCATGGATCTTCTGTTTAGGGGAAGGGAGTCTCCCGTCCTTTTGGAGCTGAGCTCCTACCTGATCTTTGTTGTCTTTCTTCCTCTTTCTTGTTCCTGCCGCTCAACTCAGCCTGGATGATTTTCATTTCACTGTCTCCTCTCTGTGTGCAGCTGCTCACTTTCAGCTTCAGTCCACATCAGTCCAGTATCTCTCCCTCTGGACAAGAACCTCTGACAAAAGCTGCTTCTGGTCAGCCACCTTGCCAACTCCTGCCTGTGTTTTTATTCTTGAGATACTTCACTTAGGATAATGATCTCCAGTTCCATCCAAATTACTGTAAAAGACATCAATTCGCTTCTTTTATTGATGAATAGTACTCCATAGTATGTGTGTGTATGTGTGTGTGTGTGTATACATATATACCACATTTTGTTTAACCCACTCAAAAATTTACGGGCATTTAGGTTGATTCCACATATTCACAATTGTGAATTGTGCTGCAATAAACATTCCAGTGCAGATGACTTTTTGATTAAATGATTTATTTTCTTTTGGGTAAGTACCCAGTAGTGGGATTGCAGGATCAAGTGGTAGGTCTACTTTTAGTTCTTTAAGAAATCTCCATACTGTTTTCTATTTTAAGAAATCTCCATATTGTTTTCCATGAAGTTTGTATATTAAGTATGAACAATAGTGTATAAAAGTCCATTCCTCCATGGATCCATGACAACATCCACTGTTTTTAGACTTTTTCATAAAAGATATTCTGACTGATACAAAGTTTTAATTTTTCACTGTGGTTTTAATTTGCATTTCCCTGATGATTAGGAAAGTTGAGCTTTTTTTTTTTTTTTTTTTTGCAATTCAGCCGGGGCCGGGTTTGAACCTGCCACCCTCGGTATATGGGGCTGGTGCCCTACTTGCTGAGCCACAGGCACCACCCAGGAAAGTCGAGCTTTTTTGCCCTTTGTTTATCTTTTTTTGAAAAAGTTCTGTTCATGTCCCTTCCTCACTTTTTAATGGGATTATTTATTTTTCCCTGTTGATTTGTTTGAAGTCTTTGAAGATTCTAGATAGTCTTTTATTGGATGTATAGTTTGCACTTATTTTCTTACAGTCTGTTTGCTCTCTATTTGCTCTGTTGATTATTTCCCTTGCTGTGAAGATTTTTAATTTAATCAGGTCCCATTCATTTATTTTTGTTGTTGCTGTAATTATCTTTGGGGTCTTAATCATAAATTCTTTGCATAGGCCCATATCTAAAATATTTTTTCCTACATTTTCTTCTAGAAGTTTTATAGTTTTGTGGCTCACACTTAAGTTTTTTAACTATTTTGAATTAATTTTTATAAATGGTGAAAAATAGGCATCCTGTTTCATTCTTCTGCATGTGTCTATATGGTTTTTCCAAGCACATTTATTGAATAGGGCTTTTTTCCCCAGTGTATGTTGTCTGCTTTGTTGAAGGTTAGTTGGTTGTAGGTCAACTTTTTTATTTTATTATTTTGGTTCTCTGTTCTGTTCCATTAGTTCACCTCCAAGGTTAAATATATTCCTAAGTATATTATTTTCTTTGTAGCTATGGGGAATGGCACTGACTCTTTAATTTGACTCTCAGCAGGACTATTATAGGTATATAGAAATTCTACTGATTTGTGCACATTAATTTGGTAACCTGAAACTTTGCTGAATTTATTTTTCAATTCTAATGAGTTTCTTGGTGAAGTCTTTGGGATATTCTGGATACAAGATCATATCAGGGAAAAGCCATTGTTTGACCTCCTCTTTCCTCATTTGCGAATGATTTCTTTCTTTCTCTTGTCTGATTGCTCTGGCTAGAACTCCAAAACTATGTTGAATAGAAGTGTTGACATTGGGAATCCTTTTCTTGTTCCAGTTCTTAGGGTTAATGCTTCCTAATTTTCCTCATTCAATATGATGTCTGTTGGTTTGTCATATATGCTCTTATAATTTTATGATATGTTTCTTCTATGCCTAGATTATTGGAGGTTTTTATCATGAAAGCATGCTGAAATTTTGTTGAATACTTTTTCCTCATCTGTTGGGATTAGTATATGGTCTTTTTTTTTGTTTGTTTCTGTATATGTGGTGAATCACATTTATTGATTTACATAAATTACATATGGTAATCCCTGAGATTAATCTGACTCAATCATGGTGGATTTTTTTCTTTGTTTGTTTGATGGTCTATTGAATTCCATTTTCTGTCATTTTACTGAGTAATTTTTCATCTATAGTCATAGGGGATATTGGTCTGTAATTTTTGTTTGTTGTGTTCTTTCTAAGCTTTGGTATCAAGAAAATACTGGCTTCATAAAGTGATTTGTGAAGGAGTCCATCCTGGTCAATATTATGGAATAATTTCTCCAATATGGATATCAGCTCTTCTTTGTAGGTCTGGTAGAATTCAGATGTAAGTCCATCTGGTCCAGGAATATCTTTTCTTGAAAGATTTTTTATTATTGTTTTATGATCTCACTGCTCATTATTGCTCTGCTCAGGAGTTCTATTTCTTCCTGATTAGCCCTGGGAGGTTGTGTGTTTCCAGAAATGTTTCTATTTCCTTAACATGTTGTAGTTTGTGCATGTAGATATTTTCATAGTATTCACAGATGATATATTTTATTTCTGGAGTTTCCATTGTAATATCTCCTTTTTAATCTGATTGATTTTATTTGAGGCCTTTCTCTTCTATTTTTGATTAATCTAGCAAAAGGTCTACCAATTTTGCTTATCTTTTCAAAGAACCAAAGTTCTATTCCATTGATACTTTATGTTTTGTTTGTTTTCCATTAGGTTTATTTCTTCTCTGACTGTGTTATTTATTTTCCTTTGCTGGCTTTGTGTTTGTTTTGCTCTTCCTTTTCAAGTTCCTTGAAATGTGTCATTAGGTCTTTAATTTGAAAGATATACTATATTTGAAAGATATACAAATTTGCCTACATCAAATGATGTATATCTTTATTTGATAAAGGCTATGAATTTTCCCCTTAGGAGTGCTTTTACTGAACCCTATAGATTTTTGATAACTTGTTTCCCCTTTGTCATTCTGTTCATAGAATCTTTTCATGTCCATATTAATTTTAATATTCACCCAATAATCATTACACACTAGGTTGTTTCATTTTGATGACTTTGTGTACATTTCAGAGTTTCTCTTGGAATTTGTTTCTAGTTTTAAGCTACAATGGTCTGAGAAAATCCCAGGTGTGATTTGAAGTATTTATTTATTTTTTAGTTTTGGGGGTTTATTTGTTTGGAGGCAGAGTCTTACTCTGTCACCAAGGCTACAGTGTCATGACATCATCCTTGCTTACAGAAACCTCAAATTCTTGGGCTCAAGCAATCTTCCTGCATAAGCCTCCCAAATACCTGGGACTACAGGCATGCACCAACACCCCCAGCCAGTTTTTCTACTTTTTGGTAGAGACTGGATCTCACTCTTTCTCAGGCTGGTCTAGAACACTTAAGATAAAGCTATTACCCACCTCAGCCTCCCAGAGTGTTAGAATTACAGGCACGTACCACCACACTTGGCCAATTCCAGTTGTTTTTTTTTTTTTTTTTAATTTTTTGAGAGATGTTTTGTGGTTTAAGATATAATCCATCTTGGAGAATGCCCCATGTATGATTAGGATGTATATTCAGTAGTTTTGGCATAAAATGTTCTGTAAATGTCTGTTAGAACTATCTGTTCCTATGTCTCATCTATGTTCAGAATTTATTTATTTATTTTCTTCTTCTATGATCTCTACAGCTTTTTTGTTGGGTGGTGAAGTCTCTGACAACTACAAGGCTGCAATTTATCTCTTTATTTAGATCTAGTAGAATTTGCTTTATGTAACTAGGAGATTCTGTGTTAGGAGCACACACACACACATTTGGATTGTTATGTCTTCTTGTTGAATTGCTCTCTTTGTTATAATTTAATGACTGCCTTTGTATTTCTTTGTCAATGTTGATTCTAAGCCAATTTTATATGATGTGAGAATGGCTACAGATTTTCTCTTTTGGTTTCTGATTGTATGGAATATTTTTTTCCATTCTTTCACCTTTGTGACTCCTTGTGGTTAGATGAGTTTCCTGAAAATATTAGATATTTGAGTTTTACCTTTTTTATAATTTTATTAAATCATAATTGTGTACATTAGTGCAATCATGGGGCACAATGTGCTGACTTCGTATACAGTCTGAAATATCTTACTCAAACTGTCAAACATAGCCTTCATGGCATTCTCCTAACCACTGTATGAAGACATTGATATTCTACATTTAATAAGTTTCACCAGTACCGTGTTAAGATGCATCATAGGTGTGATCCCACCAATTACCTTCCCTCCACCCATCCTCCCCCATCCCCAACCCTCCCTTGCACTTTTCCCTGTATTCTTGTGCTATAATTGGGTTTGAGCCTTCATATGAAAGCTATAAATTAGCTTCATATTAGGGCTGGGTACATTAGATACTTTTTCTTCCATTCTTGAGATACTTTGCTAAGATGAATATGGTCCAGCTCCATCCATGTAAACAAAAAAGAGGTGATGCCTCCATCTTTCTTTAAGGCTGCATAGTAGTCCATGGTATACATGTACCACAATTTATTAATCCATTCATGGGTCGATGGGCACTTGGGCTTCTTCCATGACTTAGGAATTAAGAATTGGGCTGCAATAAACATTCTGGTACACATATCTTTATTATGATGTGATTTTTGGTCTTCTGGATATATACCTAATAAAGGAATTACAGGATCGGATGCCAGATCTATTTTTAGATCTCTAAGTATTCTCCAAATATCTTTCCAAAAGGAATGTATTAGTTTGCATTCCCACCAGCAATGTAAAAGTGTTCCCCTTTTTCCACATTCAGGCCAATATCTCTGGTTTTGGGATTTTGCTATGTGGGCTAATCTTACTGGAATTAGATGATATCTCAAAGTAGTTTTGATTTGCATTTCTCTGATCATTAAGAATGGTGGGCATTTTTTCATGTGTCTGTAGGCCATGTGCCTGTCTTCTTTAGGGAATTTTCTCCTTAAGTTCTTTGCCCACACTGAGATAGGATCACTTGCCCTTTTGTTGCCAATACACTTGAGTTCTCTGTGCATTCTGGTCATGAAACCTTTGTCTGAGGCATAACCGGCAAATATTTTCTCCCATTCTGAGGGCTGTCTGCCTGCTATACTTACTGTGTTCTTAGCAGTGTAGAAGCTTTTTAGTTTGATCAAGTCCCAGTAGTGTATTTTTGATACTGCTTCAATTGCCTGGGGAGTCCTCCTCATAACAAATTCACCCAGGTCAATTCCTTCAAGAGTTTTCCCTGAAATTTCTTCTAATATTTTTATAGTTTCATGTCTTAAGTTTAAATCTTTGATCCAGTGAGAATGTATCTTAGTTAATGGTGAATGGTGTGGGTCCAGTTTCAGTCTTCTACAGGTCACCAGCCAGTTCACCCAGTACCATTTGTTAAATAGGGAATCTTACCCCAGTGAATGTTTTTAATTGGCTTGTCAAAGATCAAATAGTGGTAAGTAGTTGCATTCATCTCTTGGTTCTCTATTCTGTTCCATACATCTATCTCTCTGTTTTTGTGCCAGTACCATGCTGTTTTGATCACTATCGATTTATAGTAGTCTCAGGTCAGGTAGTGTGATTCCTCCTACTCTGTTTTTATTTCTGAGTAATGTCTTGGCTATTCGAGGTTTTTTTCTGATTCCATGTAGAACGAAGTATTATTTTTTCAAGGTCTTTAAAGTATGACAATGGAGCTTTAATAAGAATTGCATTAAAATTGTATATTGCTTTTGGTAGTATGGACATTTTAACAATGTTTATTCCTCCCAGCCAAGAGCATGGTATGTTTTTCCGTTTGTTGACATGTTCAGCTGTTTCTTTCCTTAGAGTTCCCTAGTTCTCTTTATAAAGATCTTTCACATCCTTTGTAAGATAAACTCTCAAATATTTCATCTTCTTTGGTGCTATTGTGAAAGGGATAGAGTCCTTGACTGTTTTTTCAGCTTGACTATTATTGGTATATTTAAAGGCTACAGATTTATGAGTGTTGATTTTGTAGCCTGAGACACTGCTATATTCCTTGATCACTTCTAATAGTTTCATAGTAGAATCCCTGGTGTTTTCCAGATATACAATCATGTCATCTGCGAAGAGTGAAAGTCTTATCTCTTCTGATCCTATGTGGATATCCTTGATTGCCTTTTCTTCCCTAATTGCAATGGCTAGAACTTTCATTACAATGTTGAAGAGCAATGGAGACAACGGACAACCTTGCCTGGTTCCTGATCTAAATGGAAATGATTTCAATTTAACTCCATTCAATACGATATTGGCTGTGGGTTTGCTGTAGATGGCCTCTATTAGTTTAAGAAATGTCTCTTCTATGCCAATTTTCTTAAGTGTTCTGACCATGAAGGGATATTGGATATTATCAAAAGCTTTTTCTGCATCAAATGAGAGAATCATATGGTCTTTGTTTTTTAATTTGTTTATGTACTGAATTACATTTACGGATTTGAGTATACTGAACCAGCCTTGGGATCCTGAGATAAAGCTCACTTGGTCGTGGTGTATAATTTGTTTGATGTGTTGCTGGAAACCGTTTGTTAGGATCTTATTGAATATTTTTGCATCAATATTCATTAGTGATATTGTCTATAATTTCCCTTTCTTGTTGGAACTTTTCCTGGTTTAGGGATCAAGGTGATATTCACTTCATAGAATGTGTTGAGTAGTATTCCTTCTTTTTCTATATTTTGGAAAAGGTTGAATAATATAGGTACTAGCTCCTCTTTATAGGTTTGGTAGAATTCTGACGTGAAGCCATCTGGTCACGGGCTTTTCTTTTTAGGGAGATTTTGTATAGTTGATGCTATTTCAGAACTTGATATTGGCCTATTCAACATTTCCACTTCATTCTGGCTGAGTCTAGGAAGGTGGTGTACTTCCAAATATTCATCTTTACCATTTATGATTGATGAAATTAGACATTTTACGCTTTTTTTTCCTGATTAGATTTGCCAAAGGTTTATCTAATTTAATGACCTTTACAAAGAACCAACTTTTTGATTTATTGATCTTTTGTAGAATTCTTTTGTTTTCAATTTCATTTAATTCTGCCCTGATTTTGGCTATTTCTTTTCTCCTGCTAGGTTTGGGGTTAGAATGTTCTTCCTTTTCCAGTTGCTTGAGATGTACCATTAAGTTGTTAACGTCCTCTCTTTCCGTTCTCTTGAGGAAGGCTTGCAGTGCTACAAATCTCCCTCTTAGGACTGCCTTTGCAGTATCCCAGAGGTTTTGATAATTTGTGTCTTCATTTTGTTCCACAAAATTAGTGATTTCCTTCTTCATCTCATCTATGACCCACCCATCTTCCAGCATAAGGTTATTCAGTTTCCATGTTTTTGTTAGAGTATGCAAATTCCTGTTATTGTTGAATATAACTTTTATTCCATGATGGTCCAAGAAGATGCAAGGAATAATTTCTATTCTTTTAAATTTGCTGAGGTTAGATTTGTGACCTAAGATGTGATCAATTTTGGAGTATGTTCCATGGGCTGATGAGAAGAATGTGTATTCAATTT
>CAUYON010090824.1:0-34709 GCA_963573935.1 Arctocebus calabarensis
TGGTCCTTTGTGCCTCAGATTTGTCACCTGAAAATGAGGCTGATAACCACAGCTAGGGAACGAACACAAGGGAACGGTGGCTGGTACATCTTAAGTAGAATGTACGCGCTAGCCATCGTGTCCATCATCACTGCAGGAATAGCCACAAAATAATTACGTATGAAAAAATAACTATGGGGAGAAAAGCTCAGGAGGCAGGAGGGGACGTGCCGGGAGCCTGAAGAAGGAAGACAGGACCGTGTGACAGCTGGCGGCACGTGTCACCTGCAGTTAGAGCCACAAACCTGACATCAGGCGACTGGGGCGGCACCCGCACACAGCTGCAGGTAGGGAAGCCCCAGAGCTGGGGCTTCGTTCAGGCCGGTGAGAGAAAGACAATGTGCGCGTCCCACGAGATGACAAGAGGAAAGTGCCCCGCATAGGGCCCGGCACCTGAAAGCCCACTGTGGAATCTCCCCTCCGTTCACACCTGCCTCCCTGTCCCCACGTCCCCAGCACAGTGACCTCAGGACCAGAAAACAGTGTGGGATCCTGGAGTCTGCTCTTCACACCAAGCCGCGTCCCCACCCTTTCAGTTTGAGTCGTCACATAGCTCAGGCCGAGCTGTGGTAGGAGGCCGCTCGTGTGCGTGAGACTGTCTGTAGGCCCAGCGCTGTCTGGAGACGGAAGCACCCCACGTGTGCTCACCTTCCAGGAACCGGCCGCAAAGGAGGCTCTTCCAGGCTTGAGGGAACACGGCCTTTCAAAGCCTGCCCTGAAACTGCACAGAGCTCCACAGAGGCTCGCAGCCAACTCCTCTCCCTGGAGATGGGGTGAGAAGGAAGCAGAGCTTTTGACCAGATCTTGTTATTTAGCCCTGGACTCCAGGCACTGCCCTTCTTTATAGAGGAATTCCAGTTAAACTGGGAACAATCGGCAACCCCACAGGCAGCAACTTTGTTTTTAACTATCTGATTAACAAATTCAGCTATGGAAAAGAAAAAAACAACTAAATAAAAAAAGGTGCAACTTGAAATTCATGGAAGAGGGTCCAAATCAATGGCTTTTGAAATGTGTGTGATGCACAGAAAAAAACCAGAACAGGAGCACACACAAGTGAAAATAGTTTCTCAAATGCAGAGCCTTGGAGATGCCGCCTTCCTCCCACCCGCCTCCATTACCCTAAGCAGAAATCAGCTCTCTCCTGCACACAGATGCCGTCTTGGTTAAAGGAAAGGGCACTGGGAGAAAACGTGAAAGAAGATTTGCCTCAAACAGACTGAGTTAACGCAGGTGAACAACACACCTTCAAGGGCAAGCTCAGGAACCTCCCTCTCTGCTCTCCCACCTCCTAGCCACGGCCCCAGGCAGAGAACCAGAACCTGTCAGGGAGTTTTGTTCCATGTAGAAAATTTTAAAACATATTTTTAAAGGCCTAAACTTGTATTATTTGACAATTAACTATTTAATATGTATTACCACCTAGGTTGTAGACTGTACCACTTTCACCCTAGCCATTAGCAAAAATAGAAACTCTAGGAGTCAAACAATGGCAATAGCATTGAATAAATATGATTTATCCCCTTTTAAAAAAAATTACATGTATCCTTATACATGCTAATGTTTATTTCATTAAAAAATAATGCTGGCTGTGATCCACAAAAGAGATTTCACACTCAGTGAGCTGCGGCCTGCAGCTGAAGTCCACTGGTCTCGGGAGACCTCCCACTAGCGAGGGCTACTGCCCAGAGACAAGGGCCACGCTGAGTGGTTAAGCCACGGCCCCTCGGAGCGAGCGTGGAAACACTGGCTCCAGAGGTCTGCATCTGCAACGGGCATGCGCTCGCTCGTGTGGAAGAACTGCTCGGGTTAGCTATCGCTCTAACAGACAGGACCTCAACTAACGGGCGGCGGGAGCCAGACCAGACAGCCTCTGGGGCAGGGAGGCTCCATCTCCAGGAGAAACCAGACCAAGTCCAAAGGCAAACGGGAGGCTACAGATGGGGTTCAGGACTCAGATTAAACAGGTGGACCCAAGAGTCACTGACGTCTCCTTCCACTCTGGCAGACTTCTCCACCCTGAATAGGCTGTTATAAGGATGAAAGGAAGTAACGTGTGTGAGAACGCTCAGGAAAGTGACATGCTCTTCAAGAGCCGTCATCCCTTAAATGGCAATTCTTCATCCAAACCTGCAGGTTTCTGCTCTTCATTTGCCATTGAATTAGGTAGTCTGAGACAGCAGGTACTGAAAGTAAGCATCACTAATTCATCACTTCCTTAATGACAGCTCCAGAGTAAGACGGGCTGGGAAGAATTCTGAAAGCGTGTGAGCCGGCACACTGGGGGCAGCGGGGATTCTGAAACGGCAGCGCTTCTCCAACTTCTCCACCTGCAGCCTGAGAGGCAGGGGAATGCCGCTCTCTGGAGGCCAGGTCTGGGGCACAGCCAGCAGCAGGATACAGTTTCCTTTGTCTCCCCTGTTACCTTAAAATGTCAAGTTCTCGTGGGTAACGTTTGCCTTTCTGTGGCTCTCACTGATCCCTGACAACATCCCCAGCTGCAGGCTCTGCTGTGTCACAGGCCCCAACTTAAAGGGCAGGCCTGAGTCCTTTGTGATTTGCATAACTTTACAGTCCGAGTGCTGTTTTCTTACAGTGAAGTCAGGGCTTTAGGGTGTCCACCCCCTCAACAGTGTACATGGTACCCACTCAGTAATGTCTCATCCACCCGAGTCTCCACCGTACCCCCTCACTTCAGGCCATGCCCAGCAGCTCCTCCTGCACGCAGAGGGGGACGAGCCGCAGGGGTGCGCACCTCCCACCCCCAGTCCCCACTGTGCCTCCCACGTCAGGCCACGCCCGGCAGCTCCTCCTGCACGCAGAGGGGGGACGAGCCGCAGGGGTGCCCCCCTCCCACCCCCAGTCCCCACTGTGCCTCCCACGTCAGGCCACGCCCGGCAGCTCTGCCCACACATGGTGGGGGCGAGCCGCATGTATGCCCTCCCCGAGTCGCCCCCTCCTGGTCTGCTTTATGGACTTTCTGAAGGTACAGGCCTGCCCCTCTCATCAATGTTGCCCAGGCCCTAAGTGTGGGGCTTCCTGGCCCCGCCCTCCTCTTGTTCCCCATGTCTGACTGTTGTTCCTTTGCCCCAATATCTCTCAAACATAACCCCCTCTGTCCCCACAGCCCTCATCTTCGTGAAGATCTTTGCTGTTTCTCTGCCTTCACCTTACACCTTCTCAAGCCTAGATAAAGCAAACATTTCTACATCCTCCCTAAGTCACTGCTTGTGCTTGTGGAGGCAGGGCCAAGGTGCCACACTTGCCCAGCCCACATCGGCAAAAAATAACATGGTAATAATAACGGTGAAAAATCAAGCAAAAGCAAATGTGGGAGAAACGCACCTTCTTTAGCAAAGAGGTATGAATGATGCCCCTAAACCTATTTTGAAGTCTAGTTATCAGAACTCTTAAGCTAAGAAACATTCCTGAAATAAACACACATGTCTCCACAGTGGCAGTGAACAACCGGCCAAATCCTGTTAAGCTAATAATGAGAAAGTCAAGCTAACAGTAATTGATAACCACATGTCTAGATCCCCAGCAACTAAAAATTGCCACAAATTCAAGACTTCGCTGAGGTTGTACTGGTGGAGGGCTGTCTCCAGCTGTCTGAGTGGGCGTCGCTGCTGAGTAAGGCCAGGCCGCCAGCCTCTGCACAAAACATCACCCAGAAACCCCAGCAGGACGCTCACTTAACACCAATCACATTTCAATAGCTTAACATCTTGTAATTGCTAGTAGCTAGCCTACAGTCCTCTCTAACATTTGGAAGTCTACGGAATTTTGTCTCAGACCTACATACACATAAGAACTGATAAAAGGACTTCATATCTGAATCAGATCACTGTCTTTCAGAAGTCTTAAGCATGCAGACCAGACCTACGGAATCCGTATCTGAAAAGATGAATCTGATTCAGTAACTCCCCAGTGTGAAATTCTACAGTGGCATTCTGCTGCATTTAGAATAAAATCCAACCGTGTTAGCTTGACCCGGTACCCAAGGAAGGGCTTGCATGATCTGACTCCTGCCCACCTTTTGGCACTCACCACCTCCCCATCGCCCCGCATGCCTTTCAACTGTAGGGCCACAGTGACCCTCCTAGGCATGCCAAGCTCTTGTTGACCTCTGGGCCTTCACCTATGAGTTGGCCAAAATGCCCCCTTTTCTCCTAACCATCCTTCAGCTTAACAAAGAAATGCCAAGCACTTGGGTCTCTTTTAAGACCTACCTCCAGGTCCACATGATTTTCCACTCCCCGAGGTGAATGGAGGCCTGTCTCTGTGCTCCCCGACACTGGACAGTCAAGTCCCCCTCGACACTCCCCACAATGCATTGAGATGGCCCAGTCTGGTTTCCCCTGACATTCCTTGCTGTAACTCATCAGGGGATCCACCAAACTGGTACCTTAAAATATTTCAAATTCAAGATTATAGAAAAATTTTCTTAATTTGAGGCTGCACCAAAAATCCAGCTAGAATTTCGGTACTCCCACTAATTACCTTGAAAAGAAGGTCTGTACAATGAAGATGAAATTGAGGTGTGTGCAAGGCCACCCACACACACAGAAGAACAAAGCTCAGGCTAAGAAAAACAAATAAGCTTCACAAGAGGAGAATGTGTGTAAAAAGGAAAGTTCTATTCTAGTACGCAGCTTTGTTTCTTTTTCCCCTGTAGATTATCAGCTTTTTGTTACACCAGCCTAGAACCAAGTCTCACTCATGACCTTCTAAGCTAAAATGCTGTTGCACATTTTAAAGTCAAAACATTTGGGAGGGAGCGTAGCAGGCGGTATTGATGTTTTGCTTGATTACTTATTGGCTATTAACTTATTAAGGTTCCAAACGAGATAGTGCTCCATCCACCTCTGTGTTCTAGGAGTTGATAATCTCTCCCTGTTTCATTCCCCCCAAATACAGTATTCATTCTAAGTACACCTTTGAGAACCTGGCAGTTATCTTACTATATTTGGAAAATCAGTTATTGCAATCTTCTAAGAAAGTCAAGAGGGAAGGAGAAGTCTCATGGTCTACAACAATGTGACACCAGCAACACTGAAGACCCTCTGGCTGGATCTAGGGCCCAGATGCTGCGTGCCCCACATGGGCCACCCGAGGTCTGCAGGCTTCATCCAGAAGCAGATGAGGTCTCAGACAGGTTTCAACGAGGGAGCAAACCAATGAGAAGACTTTGTAAAGACCACTCTGCGTCCAAATGGAATGGAATGGGGGAAAGGGAAGCAGGACGGCCAACCAGAAGGTCCTGGCAGTCCTCTGGGGTCGCACACTTGGACTTAAGGGAGTAGACATGGGAACACAGCAGATGACTTCAAGCTCTACTCCAGGAAAAGCACAGTTAGGACTTGGTGATCTGGAGGAAGAGAAAGGTGAATATTAACAGATGACTCCTGTTTCTGGCTTGAAAAAGTGAGGCAACAGCTATGTGCCTTAATGAAATGGGGAAAGATCTGAAAAGCGTCTATGGCTGAAGGCGGCCAAGCATTAAGTTTGACCCTGCCCGTGAAATACGACATTTGCTAAGTTCACTAACTCCATATAGGACACAAAGAGTGGTAGAGAGCACAGTGGCGTCATAGGGCGGCCTCCGTGGTGCCCCCCGCCCATCCTCTGCTCCTGACACTCAGGAGTCCTGCCATCGTGCCAACTCAAGGTGGGGAACAACCAAGAAGAGCTGATGGGACAAAACTCGGCCAAAACATATGGAAGTTCCTACTACAAAGACCCTCACCAATGCAGACCCTGCTTTAGGACTAAGAAACCCACCACCTTAGCAGGAAAAATGATGCCTGCATCATGCCACAACTTGAGTTAAGTGTGTAGCCTAATTTTTCAGTTACAAGCATCCTCCTGGTTTGCTGACTTCCTGATACCAATGTTTTCAAAGATTCCTTGTCAAAGGGTGTTGGTAGCTAGTCTTAGGCCCTGACACTTACTCCACAGCAAGTACCATCTTGTTTGGTGGATTCTAGGTCAGTCTCCCACAGGAAAACATTAATCTAACTCAGTATCAGATGCAGAGACAGTCTCACAGGAAAATAAGACCAGAGAGGATGGCCTTTTTAGGAAAACAATGATTCACTGAAATCACATTCTGTTCTTAATATGCCCCCTTCTAGACTTGAACCTGGTTTTTTGTTTCTGTTTTTTTTTAGACAGAGTTTCACTTTGTCACACCTTGGTAAAGCGCTGTGGTATCACAGCTCACAGCAACCTCCAACTCTTGGGCTTAAATGATTCTGTTGCCTCAGCCTCCCAAGGAGCTGAGGCTACAGGCACCTGCCACAACACCCAGCTATTTTTAGAGACAAGGTCTCCCTCTTGCTCAGGCTGGTCTTGAACTCATGAGCTCAGGGGATCCACCTGCCCCAGCTTCCCAGAGTGCTGAGATGACAGACGTGAGCCACCACGCCCGGCCCTAGAATCTGGTTTCTTACTATGATGAGTTTATTTTCCAATTTCCCCTTCAAAACACAAATCAAAATGTCACCTGACAATCTGTTTTCTAATCAAAAGTTGGGCCATTTTTTTAAAAATCACATTTAACTAAACAATTCCACATAGCAATGAAGCACTGTGCCCTGCTGCCTGGATTAATAGAACAATTTGCAATCCTCTTTTGACCGAGAGAAGGGCGGGAAAGAACGTCATTGGATTTGGCTAGATTAAATGGATCAAACTCCTGTTAGTGTCTTCCAGCTTACTCAGGGTAAGACGAGGCAGCATTAACTTAAACTAATTAAATTTCCTGTATTTAATTAAGCCATAGCAGCAATAAATCTTTCGAGACTGACTGGAAGTTCTCTGGAGGGAGGTATCTGCTAAGAAAGCTGCCTGCCTGGGGCCACAGGGAATGCCAGGGTCAGACTGCATTTCTGGACAAAAGGCCAAGACTCCCCTCCTGAAAGGAACACTGAAGGGGGCAACAGACAGAGGCCCTGGATTTTATGACGCCAGCTGTTTGCCACGGCTTCCAAAGGTAAAGGCCAAGATGGGGGCCTTTACCAAGATGGGGAGGGGGAAAACCAAACTCCATTCACATTCACTCGGGACCTTAAGCAAGACATTGGCTTTGAAAATAAGGAGTTACCATTTGCCCCGGCCTGCTTACCAGGACTGTGAGGAGAAAAAATCCAGTGCTGTACGCAGAAGCAACCTGCAAAAAAGCAGGAAAGCACTCTACAAATAAAAGAGGATACTGCTGTTTGCTGTTAGGAAGGGCTGTGCCAGTCTTTCAGGAGGATGACAACCAATAAAACATACAATTAGTAAGAAATGTCTTCATTTTTGTGCAGTAAATAGCTTGAGAAAAGGAATGTGCTTACTTGTTCATTTAAAGCAAAAAGGTGTGGGGCAGTGAGGTGGGCTAGGATATAATCATGCATCAGCTGAGGAGCCTCTGGAGGAGGGGGCCTGCCGCAGCCTCAGGAGAGCAAACCCCACCTCAGGCACCCCCGCTCAACACCAGCCCCAGGGAGGCAGAAGCAGGCCAGGAGTTGTGCTCCCAGGCCCCCACTCGCCGTTCTGCTGCCACCTCCCTTCCCCATTTGGATTATTGCTTTTCATATGGGCCCAAAACATCCATGAAAAGAAGCAGATACAAAAAGCTTTGCTATTAAGCTTCATTTCACCAACAGCCAAAAAGCAAAGGACAACTACACAAGATTAGAAGATAAATGCTCTAAGAACAGAATCAATTTAAGAGTGATTTGGGGGCGGGGAAAGGAGCAAGATGGCAGCTGAGTAACAGCTTCCTTGCAACTGGGCCCGGTGAGGCTGGGGAGAGAAGACTCCAGGCATCTCTGGCTGGTGGGATCTGCCCAGAAACATCCCTTTGGGGACAGACACAGGGAGTCTGCGAGACTTCTGGACCCCATGGGGAGGACAAAAGCAGTGGAGAACTGGCAAGTGGCTGCATGCGTGCGTTCAGTCTAGTCTCGTGGCAGCTGTAAGTACAGCAGCAGTGAGACTACAAACTGGAAAGGCCTGGCCTGTGAGCTGCTTTGCATTTTGTTGGACTTGGCACTCAGTTGAACTATCGTGGGAGAACTTGGGAAAGAGTACAGAGGACTGTAAGCATTGTCTAGGGCCCCAGAGTGAGCCACTGCGCCGGCTGGAGCTAATAGTGTTCAGCTATGCACGGCACAGAGCCATTGTGGGAGAACTACCCGACAAGCTCCACCCGCAGGGTCATGGCTGGCGAGTAATCTAGTGACTGAGCAGCCTAAAGGCGGGGACCCAGATGCCCGACAGCCTTGGCCCTCAGGGGCATACAGTTTTGGCACACTGCGTAAATGGACAGCCACTTCAGGAGTGATCCCAGCAACAAGTGCTTTCCTGGGAAAGCTTCTGCTTAGCCAAGGTCAGCAGTTTAAAGTGCCTTTTACGCAGGCTGAGGAGAGATTTAGGCTCTCCACCCTGTGGGGTTTGAGAAACCAGCAGAGGCCTCTAGTGTCCATCTCGTACAGTCACATCAGCATTGTGATTAACATCTCATACCCCAGAAGATCACCTGTTGCCCAGACAATATCCAGCAAGATATACATACTGCTTTGTTTTGTTTGATTTTTTTAAATTTTAACATTTCCCCTACAGATTTTTCCCTTTTTTTCTTATTTTTCCTTCTTCATTTTTCTAGTTTAAATATAATCTTCCATTGTTGCCTTCTTTAACAAATAGAACTTCATTTTTGCTAGTGTTTCTACCCCTACTATTTGGTTTTTCCCCCCAACTTTATCCCATAAAGTTTTCTCTTTGCTTGTTTTGGTTTGATTTATACCATTTTTGTCTTTTCTCTCTACTTGGTGGAGGTGGGGTACTGTGTCCGAACAGGCTGGCGAAGAGCTGCTGACCCCAAGTGAACCACCCAACCCGGCACCCCCAGAGCTTGAGGTTTTTGTTTTTTGTTTTTTGTAGAGACAGAGTCTCACTTTGTCACCCTCAGTAGAGTGCCGTGGCGTCACACAGCTCACCGCAACCTCCAACTCCCGGGCTTAGGCGATTCTCTTGCCTCAGCCTCCCAAGTAGCTGGGACTACAGGCGCCCGCCACAACACCCAGCTATTTTTTTGTTGTAGTTTGGCTGGGGCCGGTTTTGAACCCACCACCCTCAATATATGGGGCTGGCGCCCTACTCACTGAGCCACAGGCACTGCCCTGGCAATGACTTCTATGTTCTAAAGATATCCAATAGTGATAATGCACTTCCTGAAAATACTACTGAGGAAAGAGTTATTAGGGTCAAAAGAGGTGTGACAGTTATAACAAAATCACTATATTTGACTTGAGAGCCTACCACCTGACTATGTTCCCTAATAGGTGCATGGGTATCTCATGAGTAAGATAATAGGGAATATTTTAGAACCTTTGAAAGTTTGACGATGTCTGTATTTTATAGCACAATAATGGGAGATACTGTCTTGGTACTAGGTTCTCTAGTAATAATGGGGGAAATGGATTCCAAAATGTTGGGGATCTTGTCACTATACATAACTGACCAAGGTAAGGTAAATGCAATTACTATAATGGGCAGCCAAGTAGGGTAGCAGTGAAGCATTTTTGATCCACAGGTATCTGTGGCAAAGAGTTGTAGGTCAGGGTGTTCCTGAGAGTAGGAGAAATAGGCAATCAAAGTAGGTGTTATGAAATTTATATCTTAATATTAATTTTAAAAAATCAAATAAGGATAAGTAGACCCTGGTGTCAGCTGGTAAAATAGAAACCAGAATGTTTCGTTCAGGTTATAGATCTATTCAGATTCTAGATCTTAGTTGTTATTGTATAAAAAGCACAAAACAGATATAAAAGCATAAAATTAGCAGCAAAAATCACACGAGATGCTTTCACTATAGCTTTGGGCAATGAACTGAATGACAAAGCTTATGGGTGATCCAAGTGTTGGGAAAATGTATGCACAAAAACACACTAACAACCAGCTGGGCGTTCATATTCCAAAGCAGCATTAGGATTTTGGGCAAAATGTGCTCGAATTTTTCCTTCAGATTCCAAGTTGTTCGAGTTCTGGAACATTTGGTTTCTGGGGGCGATACTGTATTTTTATTAAGGAGAGTTGAAACTAATTGCTTATTTTTTTGTGGAAAACAAAATATTTTAGTGGTCATTATTTCTTACCAATATTTCTTGGCATTTTTCCCACTAGACTGTCTATCAAGAGTATTTTGTTCTTTAGCAAAGGTTAAGAAATGAAATAGAAATGCGGAGAAATTTTCATTTACATCCTGTATCACTTTTCTATGGCTGCTGTAACAAATTCCACAGTCTTTAGTGGTTTTAAACAAGTCCCATTTATTATCTCACATTTTCCATGGGTAAGAATTCCAGTAGGCTCTGTGGTTTGTGCTTAAGAAGCCCCGGGATAAGATCCAAATGTCAGCAGGGCTATGTTCTTATCTGGAGGTTCTTAGGGGAAAGTTAATTACCTTGTTCATTTAGGTTGTGGGCAGAATTTACTTCCATGTGATTGAATGACTGTGGTCTTACTTCCTTGTTGCCCATCAGTGGGGTCATTTTCAGCTTTTAGAAGCTACTCACATGCACTGGCCTGTGTCCCCCTGTATCTCAGAGCCAATAATGGTAGGTTGCGTCCCTCTCACTTGCCAAATCTCTCCTCCATCATTGAATCTCTCCGGCAGACTTTTCTGCATGCCTTTTCTGCTTTTTAAGGGCCCTCGGGATTACATGGGCCGCACCTGGATAATCTATGATAATCTTCCTATCTTAGGTTACGAAGCATAATCCCATCTGCAAAGTCCTTTGTCAAGTAACACATAGGAGTAGAAGTAGGGGCAAGGTTTATGAGGGCTATAATTCTGCTGACGATATACGCCCATGTAATTTTTCTAGGCAAATTCTAGTACTGTCTTTTGTTCTTAAAATAAACATAAAAATATAACTGCTGTGAGTTTGAGACCCTGATTAGTCATGATTAGAGTTTTCCCTGTTTAATGCCTTGGAGATTTTATGCTCTAAAGCAATGTACCTTAGTGACATTAAGAGTCAGAATAAAATATCTTTACTTTGTAAAAAGGGAGAGAAAAAGAGCTCATAAAGCAGTCAAACAATTTACCAAAAGAATTTATTTTGAGTTGGATAACTCTATACTGGGGGGTTGTGAGGTTAAATTTCTTAAAACTTTGCCCTGGAAAATCATTGTTTGTAATCCAGTATTTGAGCACATTCTGCTCACACATAGCCCTCCCCTATTTGAAGATCACTGGATGGTGACATTTTTAGGAACCATTCCAACTAATGTTCTCTAGAATTCTGCAGTTCTATCCCTGAATGAGTGTTATTATTTTTCAAAGCAATTATTGGAATTAGAGGAGAACTAATCTGCCAAGCCAAATATTTTGAAGTGGATAGATGTAAAGTTCACGTTATATGGGAGTCCGGGAGTCATGTAAGTAACAAATTTAAAAGGCTATCAGATAAAATATATTGGTTGAATTCCCTGGGTAGATGATTAAATAACTGATGTGAATGAAAGTTTTATTACTGTATAGATGGTTTAATTAAGCTTATTAGAGTTGAATTGTATTAATTTAATTCGCTGGTGAGTTCTGCATTTAATACTATAAAGTCACATTGTATTATACATGGGCAAAGCCCATTTGAGCTTTCAGGATACAGAATGCTTTTTTGTTATCATTTTTCTCAGAAAATCAAGTTAGCTAGAAGAATTAGCTCTGGAGGCACTCCCTGATTATCTCTATTTTTCATAACTTGATCACCTGTAGGCCACATAGAAAATTTATAACATCAAGCATTATAAATCTAGAAAGAAGTCTATTCATTGAAATCTATTGCAAAATAAAGAGATGATATTACCTGTATTCCAAATTTATAATGCTTTGGATGATCTGTGCCTTCACTATCAGAATAGATACAGCCAGCACTAGGTGCTCTTCTTGGACCACAGTGATACTCCTTTCTTCACAGCTTTTTCCATGGAGTATGTGAAGCCACCTTAACCATTAAATGCGGAAACCACTAGGCAAATGTGGTATTATGCACTTGAACTTTAGTTAGTCTGAACAGTGATGTACTACCAGTTTAAAATGCACACTAGATTATGACAATTTAATTCAGATGGAAAAATTTGAAAGTATTTCACTAAAACTTTTTACATCGATTATGTGTTGAATAATAATATTTGAGTAAATAAGATATATTATTGATATTAATATTATCAGCTTGTTTACATATTTCAATTTGGAGACTTACAACATTTAAAATTGTATATTAGTCCATAAACATTATATTTCTGTTGGTTAGTCCTAGATCATAGCAAGTCTAGATCATAGCAAGCCTCAAGTAATCATTCATGCAATCATGCTATGTTTATACCTGGCAGCCTGGTTTATGACAAGTGCTTAACTTGCTTGAAAGTCTTTCTCCTCCTCTACTCTTCATCGGTGTGGGAGGTGGATAGGTTGACTTCTCAACAGGGCACCCCACCTCAATTCTGGGGTATCCAGGGGAGCATTTGCCCAGGAACAGTCCCTGGGGGTTCTTCAAATCCATGGAAGATGAAAAGAACCTGAACACAGTGGACATACTGGACTAGGCCTATGTGTTTGAGAGGCAACAGATGAAAGGGATTAAACTCATTGAATATGTAGTTGGATTAGGAAATTTGGTTTACTTCCTCTGCAGGAATAGATCTAGCTTTATTTTATTTAAATACACCATTGGCTGTTACCAACCCCCTACCGTTTATCCAATCTATTTCTATATACAGTCTTCCTGGGAACTTGGGATTCATTCAACCCTATCTGTTACATATGCACCTGTGCTAGAAATCAATAAAAGGTTCCTAAAAAGTCCAGAGAAATGCCGCATTTTCTCAGTTTACTCAGCCTGAGTTAATGTACGCCTTCTCCAGGAACTTTCAAACTGTTTTAACCTCCGTATTTTCAGCATCATTTTTCCAGTAGAGGAGGAAGAGAAAAACTTTTAAGTAAATTAAGCACTTTTCATAATATCAGGCTGCCAGGTATATACATCTCATAATTGCATGAATGATTATTTAAAGTTCCCTATGGTCTAGACTAGCATTAACCAATAGGAATACATTGTGTGTGGACTAATATATAAATGTAAATGTTTTAAGTATCCAAATTAAAATATATAAACAATCTGATAAAATTAATTCCAACTTTATCTTACTTACCCAAATATTATGATTCAACATATAATTGATATGAAAAGTTTTAGTGAAATACTTTCATTTTTTTTTCACATGAACTAAATTGTTGAAATCTAGTGACTGGCTTTCAAAACAAGTCATGGTTCATGCACAAAACTCCCGACATATCAGAAGTTGAGTCACACTAGTGCACAAGGCTAGTAGTTCAAAAAAGATGCTGGTCTGTCTCTCATTACCTTACTTTTTTTCAACACTCATTTGGAGCATCTGAGACTTAATTACTATTTGTAAAAAGTTTGTTTAAGGAGACAAAAAAAATTTAGTGATACTTGAAGCTAAATATTCCTGTTATTAGGTCTTCTTAACTAGTGTGAAGTTTTTAATCTTGACTTTTGCACAGTATTTGCTCTTAATAAATAAGCTGATACTTGCTTTTATTCCTTCATTTCCCAAAACAAGACAGTCACAAGCAGAATTTATTTTTTTCATATAAGTTTTATGTAATTGAAAAAAGATTAATACAGAACTGCCTATACTTTTAACCCTAAGTCGAGATGAATACCATTTTTGATCATCTGCAACTTCTGAATCATTGCTTCTTAGACAAGAGGTCAGCCTGGAGCCTTGGTTGTATTAAAGAACATAGACAGCAGCTGGTCAGGCTGTTCTTCAGGTAGCTGTTACTACTGAGCTACTAAGATCTGTTAATTAGAGAAAGGAAGAGTTGCAGCAAAAACCACAATTTGGCTGTTTCATTAATCTTCTTGAGAACAATCACAATTGACCTATCACAGAGCAAGTGAGTAGCAAGGCAATGTCACATATGAAACACTTGAATGAAAATCTAAACACCTGCTACATGTTGTAGATTACATTGAAGAGCTATGATCTGTGTACAGAGATAAAAATGTTAATAGGCTCAAAATTGCACCACTTTAAGAGAAAAGGGAAAAAATAATACATAGTAGAACAAGTCCTCTTATATGACACTGGAGTCAGTTGAATGGTATAGCTTTGAGCTACTGATACATATTTAAGGTCAAACAAGGCTAGATGTCATTTTCAGACAAGTTAGAGGACAGACATGTGCAAAGCAGAAGAGTCAGAGTGATTGTTTCTCAAAAAATTAGTACATACAAGAAGACAGCAAACCAGGTGACCCAGAATAAAAAGCAACAATTAGCCAACTAATGAAACACAGGGAGTTATGTAGAAGCTGATGTGACTATTAAGGCAAGAATATTTCATTTGACATTCCAAGGAAATTACCAAGTCACTAAAATTGAATGTGAGAGCAAAACCAATTACCAAATAGATATGGAGCACTGTTGTGGCAAAAGAATCTTTAATAACAAGGTCAATCCTTGTAGATATGGAAATGAAGTGTCCATAAAGAGATGTCTTGAGGGAATGTGAAGCTGAAGTGGCAGGAGGGGGACCAAGGGGAGCAGATACTGATACTTGGAGATTCCCAGAGTATTATACCCAGTTATCCTGTCACCTGAAATTGCTTTTCAGTACCTCACAACTTGGCAGAGGTTTTATACTTCACTAGATCATGAAAATACTTGGGCAGGGTGAGGTAGAGGATGATACCCTGGATTGCACTTTTTCTACTTTCACTCATAATACTCCAGGTTCTCACACATTTATGACACCATACCTTGTGGTGGTTCAGTGCAGAAGGTGGACCTTGGCAGGATTCTCTGGTCCATAGCCTTGTTCTGCTGCGTGGTAGTTTTTGATGGCCACAAAGATAATTAATGGCAGATGAATCAGATCTGTCCCATATATGGGAAAAACCTACAAAAGATATATAGTTTAAAGATCAATCATCATTTCATCATACACCCTTACTTTGTGCTGCACAAAAGGAAACAAAATGGCTTCTTTGTCAAAATTGGCACTTTTATTTTATTTGTTTTAGACAGGTCTCATTCTATCACCCAGGATACAGTGCATAATATCAGTCTAGCTCCCAGCAACCTCAAATTTGTGGGCTTACATAATCCTCCTTCCTCAGCTTCCTAAATACCTGGAACTATAAGCATGCACCACTATGCATTTTCTATTTTCAATAGAGATGGATCTTGCTTTTCTCAGGCTGGTCTCTAACTCCTGACCTCAAGTAACCCTTCTGCCTCAGCTCCCAGAGTGCTAAGATTACAGGCATCAGCCACTACACCTGGCCAGAATTGGCACATTGTTAAAGAAACATTTTTGTTAAAGAAAGCCATGAAAACTGTGCCATCAAAGTGAAGTTTTATTTTATAACCAAATGTACCATTACATAATGAAACTGTGTGAGACATTAGCGGTCATTTCTTTTAAAGTAAAGGAATGGCTCAGGTTTAAGAAAATACACTAAAGACAGACAATTTAACAGGTGCTGCTCAAATGTTATTGTGCATCAGACTTACCTTCTTGAAACACAGGTGACTCGGCTCACCGTCAAAATCTGTGACTTAGTAGTTCTATAGTGGGGCCTGAAGGTGCATGCATTGCTAACAAGTCAGATGATGCTAGAGGTGGGTGCTGGTCTGAGGACTTTACTTTAAGAATTACTAATCCAGTAAGTAGGCCAGTCAAGGCCCATAACCCTGGATTGTGTAAACATACACATTTATGTATTCTAAGAAGAATTAAGATAAAGAGAGAGACTTTCCATTTTTCCAGACTTGAGAAACAAAGATTACATAATAGAATGTATTGTTTTAACAAGGGCATTCTGGATGAGCTTATTTGACAAGATTCAAGATTCACATCTCCCCCCATTGGGGGAAGGAATACTAAGAAGAATAGCTGCGTGCCTGTCCCTGTCCATGTGTGCTGTCTCTCCTCTCTAATGTAACACTTGTCACACTCCTCTTCTGCAATTTTGGGACTGCCATTACAATAATATGGATTACATTTTGGCAAGCCCCTATCTAGATAAAATTAAAATATGTCACTAACAGGAAATGGAGTCTGCTGTAAGAAATGATGGGGCTGGCCAGAGTCTTTTGAAAATAGATATTTGCCTTCACCAGACATAAAGGAAGATAACCCTGAATGTATATTATGCCTGAAATACACACAAATTCTTGATTCTATCAGGTTCATTACAGACAGTAAATCCAGAGATATTTGGAGCTGAATGGATTATGAACAATTACTTTAAACTGAATTCTATGGCACCTGTGAATATTTATCCTTTGTGCTGTTAAGGCTCCAGGCAGAGCAATCTGGAAATGGTTCTCCTGATTGTTGCTTGGAAATATGTAGTCAAAGTTTCTGAACACAGTCTAGGTGACTTTATTATTATCATCATTAAAAATGTATGTCTTATTTTCATGTGGCAAGATGACAGGTGATAAAGAAAATAAGATACATCCATAATCCATGCCCTTGAGGATCTTTGACCCCAGGATGAAGACAAGGCCTGACTTACAGACAGTAGCTTAATAAAGGAGGTTATACCATGACTCTTCTGCACAAGGTGTAAGTGAAGAATATCTGTTTTTATAAAGCAATGGGTTGGAGTGGTCAATTTCTCCACTGGGCAGAGTTTGTAGATATTTGATTGGTGCCGGATCCACAGGAACTGTCTACCCTTCTGTTGGGTCTTCTAATTAGTCTTCCTAGGTTTCTTGTCCTGGGGTGAAGGAGTAAAGAAAAGGAAAGAAATGTTCAGCAAAGTTGTAAGTATATGCACATAATTTTCTTCCCATTTTTCATTGGTTATTATTCTAGATGTGGTCTATAACTAGTTGGGCCAGTAAAGTGTTTAACGTCTCATAAGGTTTAAACTGAAAGAAGGCCTGACCAGAAGAAAATTAATTACAGAGCTCTGCAGGGCTTGAATCAGATAAGACATATAAATACCAATATCTGCTGAACTCCAAATCCCACTTGGTTGTCTCAGTTCCCATTCAGCTACCTGTTGGTTTCCTCACCAGATCCCTGCACCAGGGGGACTACAGTCCCAGATAATCTCACTTCAGTAGAACTGATTGGGAAGTCTACCTTTATCCATAGGCCTAGATCAAGGCACTGAGAAGACCTACTGGGAATCAGCCATTTAGACATGGGCATCTGTCTGTAAATGGTCAATGCTCTACTGGAGTTTAACATGAAAAATAATTTCCCCATTTGCCTTTTATGTGATCTAGAAAATGCAAAGGAATCAGTCTATAAAATGATTAGCCCCTCTCACCATCCTTAGAGTATAACAAAGGAAAAGGCCTAAAAAAGTGGCAGAACTCTTTTGTGTCTATTTCAAGCTTCCTCCACTCTTTTTGGAAGCTGAAATCAGCATCCCTGACTTGGGTGGTGGTCATGAGGGTCAAGAGAGAGTTTTCTGTTCTTTGCACTAAAGAAGATTGGGCCTGCAGGTCTGGCACCTGGTTGACAGAAGAACAGATGGCTCCCCAGTGGGCGGAGGTCATGGCTTTGCCCTCTGCAGAGATTAGAATCATTAACCATGGTTGAATGACAAAAGCTATGTTTATGCTCATGTTCGGAAAAATTTGGTATTTGGTATTTGGGGACAAATAATCTGCCATTTTTCCTCCTTTGCCAGCAAAATAGTAAATTTCCCTTTCCTTCTCAAAAACTACTTGTTCTTGTTTTTCTTTTGCAGGCTTCAGAAAATGCATTGAACTTTTGACAACAAAAGGAGATCTTTTACTAAAACAACACTCCATGTTATGATATGTGTGCAATCATGTGTCCTACCCTGCCCGGTGTTCTTACAGGCAAAACCCAGTTCTACCTTCATACATGACTTTGACATCACTTAGAATACGAAATGTGATTTACCTCTTATCCCTCTGCACCCAAGACTGTAGTTTGCAGACCTTCCAGATGTTAGGAGAGACCACACACATCACCACCACTACTGCTGCCACTATTTTCATGGCTGCTTCTACTAGGTCTTCTTCCTTTTTTTCCCTTTACCCTCTTCCTTTTTCTACTCTTCCTTTTCTTCCTTCTTTTCTTTCTTAAGTTTTTGTACTTATCAATTATTCTCAAGTTTATTTTTTACATATTAATCTGGGTGTCTTGGTGGTGGAGAAATCTCACATCAGCATGTGTTTTGACCAAGTTGCAAAGTAGCAGAGGATTAATATTCATAGCTGAAGGAGCTCCGGAAATTTCCCCTCAACGCATGACTCCTTGGTAAAAAGAGTAGTTTGAATTAAAGGCCTTTAGAGATCAAAAGGCCCTTGGAATAGAATTTCCCTCTATCTGTATAAAACCACATGAACTCATCAAATAGAACAATTGATTCCTTTACCCTCTTTGTTATCTCAATATATTTCAAGAAAGAAGATCCGTACCTAACCTAGATCATTTCAAATATAATACCTGCAATTCAAGTTAATTTACAAGTCAATCTGTTTCTCCTCATCCATTCATCAAGTATCTATTCCCTAACAACCATTTATTTCTGTTAAACAGAATTAATTATATTCATCATCTGCCCCTAAAAATGAGGATATATACATTTCTGAACCCCACTGGGATATTGGGTAATTTCTTTCCCTGTATACATAGTAAATAAGCCTCTTTCTCTTATTCATCTGCCTTTTATGGAATTGATCTTTAATAGAACTTTAAGGGAAAGAGGAAGTTTTCCCTCACTGCCATAGACTTTGTGCTGTAGTGCTATCTTAGGTCATGACATTTCTTTTCCTGGTTAGGGCTTCCTTCAATCTCTGAATTCAAAATAATGATCTCTACCCAGGAATTTATGCTAACTTGAAACAATTTCTTGGATAGAATACCTATCACATTTATTTTTTATTTTTTTGGAGACAGAGTCTCACTCAGAGGCCCTAAGGGTTGAGTGCTGTGGTTTCATAGCTAACAGCAACCTTAAACTCTTGGGCTCAAGTGATTCTCTTGCCTCAGCCTTTGGAGTAGCTGGCCCTATAGGTGCTCGCCACAATGCTGGCTACTTTTTAGAGATGGGGTCTCACTCTTGCTCAGGCTACTCTCAAACTCCTGAGCTCAAGTAATCCACCTGCCTCGGTCTCCTAGAGTGCTGGGATTACAGGAGGGAGCCACTGTGCTGGCCCAACATGTTTTTTTAAAAATCACATTCAGAAAGAAGAATTGTTTCACAATATTTCTAAATATATTCAGAGAGAAACCCTAAAACTTTAGAACTAAAGGAGATTTTGAGTCATCAATTCTGGAAGGCCAAAGAGGGAAAGTCCCACATCCAGGGTCTGGGAAACATGTCACTGAAAAGTGATAATAGTATTCAGATTCCCTAGCTGAGTTCTTTTTCCATTTTAGGGACCAGATGAGTCATGAGTAATCTATAGAAAGGGATACATAGAGCAACTTATATTTACAGGACAAAGATAACCAGAATCTCAGAAAGAAGCTTCATTTTTTTTATATATAGAATTTGTAACAGTTGGTCTTCTAAGCCAGCACATATACCAACATTAGAAATAATCAGCTAAGTGGCTCATCACCTGTGGCTCAAGGGGCGCCAGCCACATACACCTGAACTGGTGGGTTCGAATCCAGCCTGGGCCCGCCAAACAACGACAACTGCAACTAAAACACAGCCAGGCCTTGTGGAGGGCACCTGTAGTCCCAGCTACTTGGGAGGTGGAGGCAGGAGACTGGCTTGAGCCTAGGAGTTGGAGGTTGCTGTGAGCTGTGATGCCACAGTCCTCTACCCAGGGCAACAGCTTGAGGCTCTGTCTCAAAAAAGAATCAGCTAAAACTACTACAGTTAAAAATTTTCAGGTCTTATTATTAAGAATATTCAAGGTATGTATTATTGATTTGTCTTTTAAGCCAGCACATATAACTGACATTATAAATAATCAGCTAAAACTACTACTGTTAAAAATTTTCAGTTCTCATTATTAAGAATATTCAAGGTATTTATTATTGATGCAAGTATATTTCAAACCAATCAAGCCATTTCTTACAGTGGTAGAAAATTCTCTTTATTCTATTGCTGTCCTTTTTCTTGAATAATTAGAGTTATTAAGTGCAACATCTGCACAGAACAGGTTGTTTGCTTTTTAACTAACTTTAGCAGAAAGATATTTAATGAATTAGTAATATGTTTGACCTTGAGAAACTGATCAAAATATCTGATTCTTTGGTTCTTTCCTTTGATGCTTCAGTAACTTTTTAAAGCTGAATTTTACAAGCCCCTTAGCAAATTGGTTTATGCGATGGTGTTTTTCCTTGTATCTGATATATTATTTGGATGCTGACAAACCTGCCAGAAAAGAAAACAAAAATGAAGGTCTAAGTAATCAATAGCCTCTGCAATCATTATAGATACCCAATGGGTATTTCAGAGTCCTCTAATTGAAAACAAATTATGTAAATCCACTTATGCATGATGAAAATTTGCAACAATATTTCTAAAGAACAAAGAACCAGACACATTAGCACAGTTGAAAGTTAACTTCTGAGTCATAAAAGATGCTCCTAGGTCTGTAACTTCTTGTTCTTTGTCCAGGATATTTATTTTCTAGACAATTACCTCTATGGGGAACACCCAAGGCTGAAGGGAACAATTTTACAGAATCTTACTGTTATTGAGTCAGCAGCACCAGCTATTAAATAACAGGTGGCAGGCTGTGATTTATATGCACAAGTTGCAGTGTGCAGTCATCCTATGGAGGCCTGGCCCTCAGGAAAGAAAGGCAAAGATGGTACATCAATTACTACAAAACTGAAGCATCATGCTTCTTTTCTTGGTCCAAATGTGCTTAACTATTAAGCTGTAAAAAATATAATCCATGAGCCAAGATTCAACCCCTCCTCCCCAGCACACTCACTGTACACACAAAAACATTCTTCAGTCCTATCATCAACTTCACTTGTTCATTACAGATCTCAAAAAGAAATGAATTGCCCATGCAGCCTTTTCCTATAAGAGTGCTTAGAACTAAATGATGTGGCAACGAGCCACAAGAAACCTAGATTAGATGATTCAATTGGTAGAAAAGTCCTAAAAGTTGATTCAAAAACTGAGCATCACTGTCTTGATATTTTTGCTTTTATTTGGTATTAGTTTGGGTTTGCTATTAATATTTTCTATATTAGGAATACTACTGGGTATAGTCCATATTTTGTGTATTTTTTTTGAAGCTCACCAGTGCTTTGGGTATTATAAATATGTGCTGCATAGACTAAATGTTTAGCGGGTCTTACATTACCTCCAACCAAGGAGTATTTGGAATCACATAGGGAGGATTTTCTTCTTGAGAATAACACTGCAATTTGTGGAGAGAAGATGAGAAACACAGTACCTTGAATGTTTTAGCACTGTGAAATGTTGCTGAGTATAAATGCCCTGAGTGAACTTGTTGAGAATAATATGTGATGAACCACCCCTCTGAAGAAAGAAACAATTTACTTTTACTCTGTGCCCTCTCGCTAAATTTGCCCTATGCTATCTTTATGGCACAAGAATCCATTATATCCTGAAGCTAGGCATCGAATGTTTTGAGCAAATTAAAATTAAACAAAGAAAGTTAGTTAGCAGATCCCTAAGAGAACTCAATGGCCACCAGACATAGTCTATGCAACAAATCAAGAAATAGCCCATACCAAACTTAGAGATTTTTTTAAACCTAGAAAGTCTGACAATTAACTTCACTCTCTCAACACTGTGTGTTTATGTTGGCAGTACTCTACAAACAACTCAGTAAAGGTTTCTTTACCTTGGTACATCAGTGTTTTACAGTTGTGTTTATGTCAATGTGTGGCAATGTCTCGCTCAATGGTGATCATTATTGCTGTTACGAGTCCTTGTGTGCCATCATGAGAATGTTGGAGCTTGAATTCGAGCAACAAACAAACGTTGAATTTCTTGCTAAACTTGGCAAGGGAGAAAGTGAAATGAGTGATACATTAGTCCAAATTTATGGGGATAATGCCTTGAAAAAAATCTCCATACTGTTTTCTAGAGATTGTACTAATTTGCAGTCCTACCAACAGTGTTTAAGTGTTCCCTTATCTCTGCATGCATGCCAGCATCTGTTGCTTTTGACTTTTTAATATAAGCCGTTCTAACTGGTATCTCAATTGTGGTTTTAATTTGCATTTTTCTAATAATTAGTGAGACTGAAAATTTTTCATATGCTTATTGGCCACTTATCTATCTTCTCTTGAAAATTTCCTGTTCATGACTGTTGCTCACTTTTTAATGGGGTCATTTGTTTTTCTTCTTGATGATTTGTTTGAGTTCTTTGTAGATTTTTGTTATTATTCCTATATTAGATATATAGATTTTGAATATTTTCTCCCCTTTTGAAGGTTGTCTATTTGACTTGTTGATTATTTCCTTAGCTGTGCAAAAGCTTTTTGATTTAATAAAGTACTATATAATTTTTTTTGTTGTTGCTGTGGCTGTGATTGCCATTGGAGTCTTCTTCATAAATTCCTTGCCTAGCACTATTTTTAGCAGAATTTTTGTTACATTTTCTTCTAGAATTTTTATGATTTCATACCTTATATTTAAACCTTTTATTTATCTTGAATTAATGATTGAAAGTTGTGAAAGATATAGATCCTACTGCATTTTTCTCCATGTGGCTATCTAGTTTTCCCAGCACTATTTATTGAATATTTCTCAGCGCCTATAATTGACTACTTTGTCAAAAACAAATTGGCTTTAAGTAAGTGGTTTTATATGTGGGTTGTCTATTCTGTTCCATTGGTCTATGTCTTCATTTTTGTACTAATGTCATGTTGTTTTGGTTATGGTGGACTTGTAGCATTGTTTGAAGTCTGGTACTTTGTTGCCTCCAAATTTGTTCTTTTTGCTTAAGATTGCTTTCTCTATTTGAGCTCTTTTCTGGTTTCAAATGGAACATAAAATTATTTTTTCTAGAGCTATAAAATACGACTTTGATATTTTGATGGGGATTGCATTGAATCTGTAAATCACAGATTCAGTGTATGGACATTTTAATAATATGGATTCTACTGATCCATGAGTATGATATATTTTTTTCATTTATTTGTGTCATCTGTGATTTTTTTTCCCTCAGTGTTTCATAGTTTTCCTTGTAGAGATTGTACATGTCCTTGTTTAAGTACATTCCTAGGGATTTTATTTTCTTTGTAACTATTTTAAAAGGTATTGAATATTTGATTTGATTCTCAGCTTGACTATAATAGGTGTATAGGGGAAATGCTACTGATTTGTTGTACATTAAGTATGTGACCTGAGACATTTCTGAATTTATTTATCACTTCCAGGAGTCTCATGATGAAGTCTTTGAAATTTTCTAGATATAATAACATGTAATCAACAAAAACTGATAGTTTAGTCTCCTTTTTTCTGATTTGGATACTCTTTCTTTCTTTCTTTTGCCTGATTTCTTTGGCTAGGACTTCCAGAATAATATGTATAGAGTGGGACAAGGGAGATAGTGCCACCCTTGTCTTGCTCCTGTTCTGAAGAGAAATGCTTGCAACTTTTTCTCATTCAGTATGATGTTGGCTATGGTTTTGTCATATGTGGCTTTTTAAATCTTCAGATAGTTTTCTTCTATGCTTTTTCATCATGAAAATGTGCTGAATTGTATTGAATGCTTTTTTCATATCTATTTGAGATGATCATATGGTCTCTGTTTTCCTTCTGTTTATGTAATGAATCACACTTACTCATTTACATGTGTTGAACCATTCTTATGTCCCTGGAAAGAGCCCCACTTGGTCATGGTGGATGATATTTTTGATGTGCTATTTAATTTAGTTTCCATTATTTATTTTTTTTCTTTAAATCATGACTGTGTCCATTAATGCATTTATGGGGTTCAATGAGCTGAATTGATAAACTGTGTGGAATGCTATAGCAAACTGATTAACATAACCATCAACTTGCTGGTACTTTTCTCATCAGTCAGTTTGAATCAAGCTGGAGAAGCAGGCTCGGGCTTTTACAGAAGCAGAAGCAAGAGTTAGTTTACAAGTCCAGGGAAGTTAAATTTCTATAAACTCCTAGAGCTGAATCACCATGGGGAGGAACTTGCAAGTATATCCTTCGGATCTCCTTGAGAAGACCCCTGTTCTCATAGACCTTACTTTTTCTACGTATTCTCTCTCAGTAACTGTTCTAGGAATCCTTTTCACTAGACTCCGACCCTCCTGGAGGTTGATCTCTGCTGATATTCTGTTCCTTCTTGTCTATCTCTGCAGCTTCCTCCAGGGGAATTTCTGGTTCTGGCACTTTTTCTCTGAAATTATACCTGATCTATGATTCATTATTTGCTTGTTTGTTTGTCATTTAAAATTTTTCCTTCTTTCTGAGACTATCAGGTAGCTGATATCTCTGTTGAGTCATCTTGTCTCCAAATTATAATTACTTTCTATGATCACATAGTGATTCTTCCTGATTCCTTTCTACTCTCACCTCCAAATTCAATGAGTGCTGAGTAGACTTTCAATTTTTTCACATTAACTATATACAGTGCATCTCCCAATCTCAATGCCATCTGTTATCTTCTCAGCCATTTCTTTTCCCTGTCTCTTCTCAGCCATTTCTTTTCTATGCTAAATATAGCTTGTCTGAGGAAAAAGGAATTAATTGTTGCAACTCCCATATGGAAGCTGCAAAGATTGTTAGAAACTGCTCTCTACTGCGGCAGGCTACAAGTGCCTCACTAGGTCTTACATGTTTGTTTGACAATTTCACAGCAGGAATCACTTTGGGGAGAGGAGGAAAGTGAAATAACAAGGAGATTAGATGTCAAACTCTCTTTTATATAAGAACTCCTAATAAGAATATTTATTGTCTAATGTTGAAGATAAAAAAATGTCTGATCCACACCTTTAACAGCCTTGGAATACAGCCCTCTCTTCCAGTTTCTGTATATTGTCAATTTATTTTATAGAAAGTAGCTTTCTTATCATCCTGAACCTTTAAACTATCTTCCTCCCTTCTCAGTTTGCTCCTTGCCCAGTGCTTCCTGCTGACAAGAATTAACTTACTTAAGCACTTGTGACAAGGTAATTACTGAGATGTTAATATCTGCATTATTCTCTTTGATGCTGAAGATAAAAATTAATTTGAGGTAGATTTTATGCTCAGCCCCACAAATATTTTGCTTATATCCAGGCAATGATTTTTGTGAATCAGTACCTTCAGCAGAAATGTGGAGCAATCTGGAGCACATTCCTCCGAATCCAAGTTTTTGTGAAAGTGAAGCTACTTGAGGATGGGTAACACTAAAGGTGAGGAAAGCAGCTGCTCTGTAACATAGGACACGTAGTTGTAATGCCAGAGCTGTTGGAGTTGACCATTTTCTATAGTGAAGTGGAGCTATTCCCCACTCCCACACAGTGTAATTAGCTTCATGAACAAATTTCAATGACACTTACCTATTTTTCAATCCTCTCCTTTAACTAACTACTTGAGCTTTTGAGTTGTTTGCCCAGAAATGGTGAATTTTCTGCAAGACAAAAGCGCCCAGTTTCTGAAGGCCCCTGAGCAGATTTCCTGATGACTCACCAAACCCCACAATCTGTCCCCAAAGCTTGCAGCTGCTTGCTGGTTACACTACAACTTGATAAGGTGCATGTTCTCCTTCCTTTAAAGCCCATGATTAGTCAGAGATATGGATTTGAGGTAACGTCTCCTATTCTTCCAACAAGATGATTTTGTATTGAAAAATTCCCTTCTCCTTTCTTTCTTGGCAATCCTTATTGTCCCAGTAATTGGATCTTTGTACTGCAAGCAACCGGACTTAGGCTGAAACACCCTTGTGGTTTTGACAAGAACAGTTCCACAAATGACAAAAGAGTACATACATAATAGAACACAAATCTTCACCAAGGTGACAAAACAAGGAGGCCATGGTGCTGGGGCCACAGAGACAGAGCACATGATCACACTTGGAATGAGGTGAGTGTAACTGGCTGCTTTTTAAAGGACCACACTGGCTTGAATAAGAGCATGTCAGGAGCAACTACTATCACACTTAAGACTAGAAGCCTCCACTCCATGCCAAAATTTGTATATGAATTGAAGGGACAGTGAGGTGCCCTCCCCCTCAAATATAAATATGACTGGCATGGTATTTATTGTTACCTCTTGTAGATAGAAATTAAGCCTGATTTATCTGATTTTTGAACATAATATTGAGTGAGGTATTTCTCATTTGAGTGATGTACTCTGAATCCAAAGCCACTGCATAAGCTGAGAAATCTTCACAATCTTAGATTATTTGTGATATTCAGAGATCTCTATAGCTGGTCCCCATTTTAGCCATCAGAATGGATCTCCTCCTCCTTTTAAATACTCATTCTTTTCTCTCTTCTGATCATACCTGTATTTTAGCCCCAGGTTGCACTATTTGTTCACTCCTCGAACCCTAAGAATACTTCATCTTCATATAACTCTAGTGTGCAAAATAACCACTTTTTAAAATGCTGTCTGGAATTATTTGTAGTTATTTTATCAGGGTTAAAGTTCTAAATAAGATTAAAAACTCTTCCGAGGCAAGAATCATGTCTTGGATTTCTGTTATTCTTGTAGTATCTAATAAGGGGTGAAGCACAAAATAAATAGATATTTCTTAATGATTACATCATATGTAAATGCTTCTCAGATGAAATAGTGTCTGGGTCTAGCACCACTCAGGGAAAGAGTTCTCCATACTCTTTCCCTGAAGAGAAGAAATTCTCTGACATAAAAGTGAATTCACTGACATAAAAGTTATCATGGTAGAGAACTACAAAAGACAACTGATTGGTTATTTCATCCATGGAAAAGGGTCTAACTGATTTGATAGATTAGCGAGTGGGGCACCGACCCCATATACCAAGGGCTGCGGGTTCAAACCCAGCCCCGGCCAAACTGCATCAAAAAAAAAATTAGCTGGGCACTGTGATGGGCACCTGTAGTCTCAGCAACTTGGGAGGCTGAGGCAAGAGAATTGCTTGAGCCCAAGAGCTGGAGGTTTCTGTGAGCTGTGACTCCACAGCACTCCACCAAGTGCGATAGAGTGAGACTCTGTCTCCACAAAAACAACAACAACAACAACAAAAAAAGTGCATTGACTAAATTTACCCAATACCTCAGTTCTGTCAAGTACAAGTTGGCATTTCATGGGTGGTGAACATTGTTTTCTCTGTTCTGAGGGAAGCACTGAAACTTGACCAAAAAAAAAAAAAGACAGATGTTCAAATTTCCTGACATAAGGAAATTTCCCAATAAGGCCAAAAGCATCAGGACTTGAGCCTGTATTTTCTCTTAGTGCTACCTTAGTAATTACTAACTTAAGGGAAGTAAAGTCTTGGTTATATATTTAGGGGTCCTGTAGAAAGGACAAGACCAAGGGTAACTGCAATAAGTTGGCCATTTGTTTCATTTGGGTAAAGGCAGTAAGTATAAAAGTCTCCTTTACATTGCAAATGCTAACCCAGACAGTTTATCATTGTTCATTTTTGTGCAGGATAATACTAAGGACATCTGTAGGCTAGTAGAGGAGTGGACTACTAATATCTAGAAATGTTTGTAGCTGTAATAATCATCTTTCAAATATGTCCTGAAAAAAGGAACCAGAAATACCAGTATTTCAAAAGACAGAAACATTTTAAAAATGATGACATATAATTTATCATTGTCTTGCTACTGTAATTCAATCTTTATTTAGATGCAGAAAATAAAAATTAGTATTGCTTTTGTATCTGGTTTTCCTATACCCATTGTATCATAGGAATTCTGTGAAAATGACTAACTCTCATTGGGCTCCCGTTTTCTGCTAACCTTTCTTGTTATGAAAGGCATAAGACAAGAATAGTCATTGATTAGGGAATTGAAGTTCTCCCATGAAAGATGAGTATGTCGACAGTTCCCCAGCATGCAGGTCAAATATTCCTTAATCTCACTTCTGTCAAGGGAGTATTTGACCACCCTCAGACAAAGACAGACAGTATTCTGCATGGGTTATGAGACCTGTTGAAAATATGAGGGAAAGGAGCAGAGTGAACCGAAGAATAGCACCATCTCCCTCAGATATGCAGAATAAAGTCTGGCAGAACTGTAAATGTCAAACGAACTGTATTTGGATTTTACTGTCTGACATCTACCAGGAGGAAAAAGATACATAAGTAATGAGGTAAAAGGACATTATATGCTGGGTGTATATTTTCCCATTACATTAAGAAATGAGTCCAGCAAAATATGCTGTCTGAATTCAAAGTTAAAACTAAATTAAATGAATATCCTTCACATTTGTCACTGCCCCCTTAACAAATTCAAGAGTTCTCAGTGTATATGTGTGGTTGATCTTCTATGCCTTATCCTAACAACATTACCTAATTGTTTTCATTTTTAAGTTTCACCTTACTTTAGGTTGGTGTGTGAATATAGGCATCTGTGTCTGTCTCCCCTAATGATGTTATTTTCTTTAATAACAATAGTCCCTGTCATTATGCACTGCCAGATATTTGGTAGGCACAGTATTAGTACTTTAAATACATTTTTTTTTTTAATTGTTTAACAGGCCTGGGCTGGGTGTGAACCTGCTGCCGCTGGTGCACGGGAGAGGTGCTCTAAACATTGAGCTATGTGCCCCTAGCCTATAAATTGTATTATTTAATCTTTAACAAAACCCTATACAATAAATATTCTCAGCATTATTTTGCCAAGGTAAATAAGTTCAGCGAGGTCACGTAGAAGGTCAAGAGTTGGAGCTAGTTTCTTGAGCACAAAATCAAACTTTCTTCTTTTCCACCCTTCCCTTCAAAGTCTAGCATTTTGTTTACATCTCTCTGACTGACTGAGTTTTCTTGCACACATGAACAAAACAAGAAGCTGATGCATAACCCATGTCTATGAGTTGTCAAGTAGCTCAACCATCAGGTTAGCCACTTCACTCAGAAGTGATTCAGATATAACACACACACATTTGGACTGCATATGCAACATACACATATACTGACTGTATATTTTGGCTTTAGGCATGCAGAGTCTGATACTTGCTTAAGCAGAATGGATGGAATGGTTTTTGTTTTTGGCAGTTACCTGTTCATAATGCCTAGTAGAGTATCAGAATATGATACAATACGAATTGTATCACATTCTGACCCAACATCAATGAATGCTACTTGGTCATAAAAATGTTTAATTTCTTGGCTTATTAAGTCAAAAAAACACTAACTCTTTTCTGGAGATTAACCTGTCCTAGGATGGTTGGTGTGACAATGAAAACTGCTATTTACATTTGAAAGGCACCTTTATAATCTAGCACAGCTCCAAGAACTTACACTTTCTCAATGCCGTTTCATATATATTTTTTAAAAACTTCACCCTAACCCTAACCCTTACACCTGCATAAGGTGCTTAAAATGTCATTACTAACCGTAATTACACAGAGAATCCAATTATCACAGCAAAGGAATCAGATTGGTACATATAATTTATACATATTGACCATGTTGGCCATAAAAATTATGGCCAACAGGAGAAGTACACCTAGTGAGTAATTATGTGAATCTTGTACAAAGCTCTGAAGAGCAATTAAGATATAAAAAGTAATGTGAAATAATAAGAATAAATGAGTTTCACTGGAGTAATGGTAAGTTTTACCTTGAAGTTTCTTCAGCTTCAAAAAGTAGGAAAAATTTATCTTCAAAAGAAAAACCAACCTGTACAACATATTGGAGTAATCACAAAAGAAATACTTGTATAATGACATGATAACAGAGATGTGTTATATATTTTCACAAGCACATGTGCAGACTTGGCTTATGTTGCATAACCAAGTGTGAAAATTCTCCACACATGCTGAGAAGTTTCCGGGAACAGAGGAGTTCTTCAGACCAACATGAACGTTGGAACCAGGAAAACAGATTCAAGCAACCCCCTTGTGACATTCATCGTAGCCATTACATGAGTTGCTCTAAATTATAATCCTTTTCCATATAGATGGAGGAGTGATAACTGCAGAGTGGTCAGTAGCAGTGAAAAGAATAGAAAATGACAGGAATAAATAACATAATCTGATCAGTTAGTGGCACATAAAGACTTCTGGGGCTCTGCTTTGTGTGACAATCTGTGGTCTCTGGGGACTACTTTCGAAAGATTGACTTGCCACAGAAAAGTTCAATTGTGTGGAGGACAGAAAGCATTAGTTTTTAGATGCTAGTTAGGTTCCATCTACATGGCTTGCCACAGAAGTAAATGGGCTCGATGTCAGCAGTGCTCCTTGAAGAAGCTTCAGTGATGAAAATTCAGTGACCTTGCCACATGGGGAAAAAATAGACAAGTTTTTTCACCGAATAATAGCTTTTTCATGATTAGGGTTTGTGACCATTAATTTCTTTCTAAAATAGCTGCAAATATCCACAAATCCATAGGAAATAGGAGCATGATAAATGCTCTTCACTAAGTTATTATATATGCATTGTAGAGAAGATGAATAATAGTACATCTAGTCTCATGAAGAGTTCCTAGTCTAGACACAGACAAATAATCTCACTTTTCAAAACTGAAGTAAGTGGTAAAGACTAAATAACACACAGAATTATACTGTCTTATTTAAATGCCTTTGGTTTATTATTATAACTTCTACTTTTTAATTTATGTATTTTTAAAACAACTTTGTTGAGTTGGGGAATAATTGATAAACAAGAACGTCACACATTGATTGTATAGACCATCCTCTGGTTATGAACAAGTTAGGTTCAGGTTTGTTCTTAAGTCGAACTTTTATGTAATTTGGAATAGGAACATTTACATACTGCCTGTGATAGCATCTGTTCAAAAATGTGAGTCATGGGTCAGTCAGATGTTTATAACTTGGGGACTTACCATAATAGTTCCCATTTTTAAGTGCAAGTTTTATACAAGTCAGATGTTGGTAACTTGAGGACTGCCTGCATACAGTTTAATTATTTGGAATTTATGCATGCGCCTATGAAAATGTCACTCCAGTCAAGATTCTAGATGCATTAACAACCTTGGAAAGTTTTATTCCAAGAAGCTTTTGTGTGCTTCTCCCTTTCTTTCTTTCACAGTGTCAAGCACTATGGAGACTTTCTTAGTTGATTTTATGTTGCTATAATGAAATATCTGAGGCTGGCTAATTCTTTTTTTTTTTTTTTTTTTTGAGACAGCATTTCACTTTGTCACCCTGGGTATAGTGTCATGGTGTCAAAGCTAACAACAACCTCAAAGTCCTGGTTTCAAGGGATGCTCTTGCCTCAGCTTATTAGAGTAGCTGAGACTACAGGCAACTGCCACAATGCCTAGCTAGTTTGTTTGTTTCTATTTTTAGTAGAGGTGGAGTCTTGCTCTTATTCAGGCTGTCTGGATCTCCTGACTCATGATCCACCTTCCTCAGCCTCCTGGAGTGTTTTAATTACAGGCATGAGCTACCTTACCAGGCCAAGCCTGCAGTTCTGCATTCTTCCTGATAACCAATTATGATGGAGTAGCATGTCTACTATGAACAAATCCTCATCACAGGATTGACTGACACAAAATGTTCTGCAAATAAAATAAGATAAGGCCTGTATAGTACTGTTTGATTAAGCTCAATTGTTTTTGTCTTAATATCTGTAGATGTGTCCCTTTATGTTTATAGATGACTACATAACATACAGCATATCATGAATAGCCTAGAATTGCAGCTTGGAATTAGGGAGCTCCATGGTGTCACAGTTCTGTGAATTTGCACAAGCCAACTACTTCAATGCATACAGCAGATTTTCAATAAATTTTAGCACCATCCCCTTCTTCTCTGTAAGCATTTTACTGCAGACTGTCTGAAAAAAATTAACAATTTATAGGGCGTACAAAAAATATAAATATAATTTTCAAGTCTTTAATTGGTATAAGCACAACAGTATTTCCAATCAAACATGACTAAAAATTTGTGAGTTATAATCTCCATATTTTTCTTCACGATATTCTTAAGTTGAGAAAAGATTGGTCACATAGTTAAAATAAGCCAACAGCATATTTAAATTTCTCTCCTCTCAATCTCTTGACAGTGCAAAAATTAATGTTGCATTTATGAAGAGTAAGAACTTTAAATTCCACAAAAATATTAAAAGCAAATACCCGTACATTTGGTTTATTATTATGAATTTATTAAGAATTTATTATTATCATCATTATTATTAATATGGAACAATGCATATTATTTCATAAGCCTTAGAGAAATTACCTGTTGTGTCCTATTTACATTTAGGTTAAAATGTTCTAAAAATTGGTTCTGGTTCAGATGCCAGATTATGAAAGCTACTGTTAAGAGACATGGTAAATTAGTTATATTCAAGTTAAACTAGCCTTGATAAAAGCTCTGAGCTTCAAAAGGAAGGGTTCCTGATCTGAAATAAAAGTAAATGTAGGTAGGGAAAAGGCCTCATTGGGTTCTTTTAAAAGAACAGACAAAGGAAGCCAATTCAGTAAAAAAAAAAATTCATTTACGCTAAAGTCTTTCTCTCCTTTGTAATCTCTCTACTGTTGATGTTTGGTTTTTCTTTTTGTTTTTTATCTGTTGAATGAAAGAAAAATCTTGAATTCTTGAATTTATAGCCTTTGCAGAAATGCTGATGATTATGGGCTACATTATGTCCCATTACAATTTATATGTTCAAATCCTAACCTTTAATGCCTTGGAATGCAAACATATGGAGATAGGACTATGAAGGAGGTAGAGCTGGGCCTTAATTCAATATGACTGGCTTCCTAATAAGAAGAGGAGATTAGGGCTCAGTCACACACAGAGAAATGGCCACTTGCAAACACCAGAAGACAGGTATCACAAGCCCATGAGAGAGCATTGGAAGAAACCAATCCTGCTGATGGTGATCTTCTACCCTCCAAGACTGTGAAGAAATAAAATCATGTTGTTTAAGCCATACAGTCCATGGTGTTTTGTTCTAGCTTCCCAAGAAGACTAATACACTGGTCTTCATTCACTGTTTTGAATGAAGATATAAATTGTTTTTATTAGGATAAAGTCTCAGTAAAAATTAGATATGGTGGTAAAATGTTTAAGAGTCCTCAGAGCTATGTTCAGAGAGAAAATATAATACAGTATAAATAGCTTGATGGTGCCTACTTTGATACAGGCTCTCACACATGGCAAGAAAATCAACTGGCTGTCAAGAAAGACTGATGGGCATTAAACATGCAATATAGAAAAAGCAAACCATTAGCTTAGGGAGGTTAAGTAACTTGTCTAAATATCACACAGACATATAGTGAGGAAACCACCATTCAAATTTAGGCAGTTTAATTTTGGAGCCCACGATGTTAATATTGCGTTTAGAGGGAACCAGAGATTGCTGGATAGGACAAAATGCATACTTGAGAAGAATATTCTAAGCTCTTAAAGAAGAAAAAACAAAAAAAGACTTTCCCCCAAATTACAAGGATGCAGAATAATTCAGATAAATCAATTTCACACTGAGTTACTACTCTAAGACACAGTGTTGATTATACATCTTTGCATTATTTCAATAAGGAACATAATATGGTTCACACACATTTGTGAGAAAATCAACTTGCAGTTAAGGACAGTATGGGCATTACACAAGGAACCAGCAGAATCAAACCACTCCTCACAGTTGTAATGGCATCAAGACAAGGACATGATGTAGGTAACGCCAGGGGGAGATTCTGGTTGTGGTTCTGACCAATCAGAGCAAGGTACTGAGTGGAAACCTGGACAGTCACAAAGAGAAACAAAGTGGAGTTTCAGGGTTTCCTAGGAATGTAAACTGGAGTAGGTATTCGAGAACTTTGAAACAATGCAGACCTGTGTCTAATTCTGTTAAGTATGATTAAGTCAATTCCCTTTTCTCTGAAGGCTGGGAACGTATAGCCCTCCAAAGTCTGGATAATGGCAAGGTAAATAGTTTAAATGGCAGCATTCTAACCTGTGCAGTCCTAAGCCTTCTACCTGGGAGCCAGAGAATGAGCCTAGATTTCCTCAGACATGGTTCCCTCCATGCATCAAAATGAACGAGGACTAGAGTAGGTGAATCCACATGGAAACATATCATATGAATATAATTCCATTTGGATTATATAAGATGATATGGAGACACTAAGTAGGAATCTGTACAAAAATTATGTGGAAAAATGGGGGAGAGGGAAAATAATATAGTTACAGAATTGTCATATTTCTTATGAAAAATAAAGGTATGTGTGTGTGATATATGTGCATAATTTATTTACAATCTATATGGTATTGTTCATATTTTTAATTCAAAAACACTTTTAAATGATCACACACACATAATTGTATAACTCAATGAATATGTTTATTTCACATTATTTTCTTGAAAATCTTAATCTTTTTAAAAATTTTTATTAAATCATAGATGTGCACATTAATGCAAGCATGGGGTACAATGTGCTGGTTTTATATACAATTTGAAATACTTTCATCAAACAGGTTAACATAGCCTTCATCTCATTTTCTTAGTTATTGTATTAAGATATTTACATTCTACTCTTAGTAGATTTACCACGTACCCTTGTA
>CAUYON010090827.1:0-26012 GCA_963573935.1 Arctocebus calabarensis
TCAGGGAGAACAGAGCAATGTTTATTCAGCACAATCCAGGGAGAAACACCAAACACAGGCAAACGAAGTTTCCAGTCACTAGGAATGGTCTCTTCCAGTGGAGTGGAAATGACTGATCACGCTCACTTTGCCACCAGCAGACTCTCTCCCAGCGCTTACCAATCACCATTCTGAGTAGCAGTGTATGTTCCTCGGTGTCATACAGATTATCCCCTGGATGGCAGGTCCCGTCACTCCAGCAGCCAGAACTGAGTTCCGCACACTGTAAATAACTAGGCCTCTGGGCGAGGATCGACAGGAATCCAGTCCTGACGCTTTTCAGCTCTGAGAAATCGACAGGGCTAAGGGCCAGGCTGGGGGCCGTGCTAAATTCACCAAAGGGAATGTCACCTGTGAGGCCTCGTGACAGTTTCCAGCATTCCCCCGGAAGCACCCTAATCTTCTCAACGGCCCCTTCTAACAAGAGATACAGTATGAGTTGGATGTCACCAATCAGGTGTGGAGAAATATACACCCTCTTTATTTTTGTGACCCCACATACTTTTCTTCATAAAGCCCTATTACTGCTCAACAGCAGAAAAATTAAATTGGGTCCAATCTAAAAATTTAGTCCAAGCTCGTATATTTTCCAGTTTCTTCTAATTTAAAACTGAGCACCTCTCTCAGGTAAATGCTTGATCAAATGCGGATATTATGATTTCCTCTCTGTGCCATTCGGCGTTCTCTCTCTGCCTACAACTGCTCCGTCATCCATCTAACTCTCAGGAGGCCTCTTGCCCATCCTGTGTGGTGTAAGACCTAATACAGAAACCCTAGCTCATGTGCTGTCCGGCATCTGGAAATATCAGGAGAACCTCCAATGACCTAATCTCAAATTTGCCTCCCCGCTCCGCTCCTGTGGTTGAGGGCCCCTAGCCAACAACCCTCCCTATCCAGGCAACCTGGCACAATTCCTGCCTATCCCTGATTGGTGGGGGGGGGGGGCTCAGTTCCCTGCCTGCCTCTGCAATTACTCACACAAGCCAATCACGTCCTCTCACAGGGACTGGCCATGACCTCGCCTTCTTGACATTACAAAGCCAGCCTTTCACAGCCCCAGCTTGCTCACTCTGTTCCCAAATGGGATACTGGTGTGACCTGCCTGACATGCTGTGTTCTCTCCCAGGCTATGAGTCCATGTGACTGATAAACTTCTGTCACCTCCTCTGCCCAGTGCTGGGTGTCACGTGGTCAGATATCCCAGTAGCTCTAAGGCAGAAATCCCTCCCTCATCTATGGGATAAATAGGAGATGATTAAAACACCCAGCAGTGGAAACAGAGGAGCAGTGGAGATTTCAGCCACATGGCTGGCTGCGCATTGGGTATGAGGACTTTTCTTCAGTTGGATCTGGCTACTAGCCATTGTCCTCACCTAGTCCAGTCTCTGGGTCTGGTCTGCGGTCACTGCCAGCTCTTCCGAGTGGTCTATTCAATGGTCAATAGCATCCTGGAAAGGCCTGGGGCAGCTTCCTGGCTTGGATGACAGAAAGAATAGATAGAAAGAATAGAATAGATCCTATCAGGTCTATTCCCCAGGCTTAGTATATAAATTCTTATCCCCACAGGGAAGCCTCATGTTATAAAGTGACTGATATGCAAGCCAAGACCTCAGGTACCAGGTAACTAACTCCCTTAGTTAACTCCAAGCCTCCAGGAGACCTAGGAATTTCTCCCCACTTAGCTTGTTCCCGAGGAAGCTGGAGGTGACCTTGGCTTCTCCTGACTCACATGGCCATCTCATCAGGGTCCTTCGGCAGCCGAGAACTCTGCAGATTCTGTTGCTCAGCAAACTCTAGAAATGGCGTGTCAGTTTCTTACTTATTTGCCTACAGCTGCAAAACTAAAAATGGTGGCTTAAAATGTTTCCCATGTGTAGACATGTGGTCAGGATAAATCTTCTCACTCAAATGTCCTCTGCTCCTCCTTTCTGTGCCCTCTCCTGACTCCCCTTCACAGCCAAGTTTCGAGAAAGTGCTTCTGTGCTCACTCCCTCTGCGTCCTCACGTCACATTCACTCTTTGTTGCGATATCAATCCGGGCCCCTGAAAGTGTTTTTCATGAAGTCATCATTTATCCTCAAATTGTCAAATCCAATGACAGTTTATGCCTTGGTCTTATTGGACTCCAGTGTGGCATCTGACACTGCTGTCCTCTCCCTCTTTAAAACTCGCATTTAAGTAGCAGTGACACAATTCTTTCTACTCATCACCTCTGTGAACATCTGTTCCAGTTCCTACCTGCAACTCGACCAAATGACGCTGTCCCTATGCTCGGGCCTACTTCTTTGCCCTAATTCTTTCTCTGTGCTCTTTCATCCACACACTCTCTCACTGGGTGACCACATGGAAGTCTCTGCTTCCCTCTGTGACCAAGCATCTCCAACTCCTCCCATCCAGCTTGGACATTGCTGCGGGACACGGGACCCACAGAATATGCTCTTTGTTTGAAGATAAATGATGACTCCATGGAAAAAGAATTTCCACCTGAAAGTTGCCTGGACATGTCATATTCAACAGACATTAAAACTTCTTCCCTCTGTGGTCCTCTAGTTGAAGGCACATTCATCCAGTGACCTCACATTCCAGGCACTCTAGACCAGTGTTTTGTAACCTTTTATATCTCACAGCGCACTTGAACCTTACAGTTAAACTTCCACAGCACACTTGAATTATGTTGACTTTAAAAAGAGAGTAAAAAAAGAGAATATACTTACTGTGCTTTGAACTTCTTTTGAAAATAATTTAGTTAACGATCTTTAAAAATTTTCTTGGCACACCTAAGATCCTGCCACGGGATACCAGTGTGCCTCGGCACACCAGTTGAAAATCACTACTGTAGACTCTGCCTCTTTTCCCATCTCCTAAGAGGTTGATTTTACTTCCTAAATGGATGCGGCTCTTTCTTCTCTCCCACTGCTCTGCCATTCTCTGAGTGTTAGGACCTTGTTGCTTTTCTGCCTGGATTATCATTCTCTCGGCCTTTGAACTCCTTTCTCCTACACAGCCTCTACCAGAGTGATTTTTAAGATTGCAGATCTGCTCATGTCAGATCACCTTCCTGCTTAAACCCTTCAGGGTCCCATCACTTTCAAGATAAAGGTCACATTCCTCAGCCTAGCACTCCAGGCCCGTCGTTACACTCTTTCATCACACTCCACGCGGTCACTGTGGAGTATGCACTACCCGTAATTTGCATAAAAGTTTTATATGTGCACATTGGGTGCATAAACAGTTCTCCATTTTTCCAAGGGAATGCAATAAATGTAGCATGGTGAATAAATGTAACTTTTACAATCCTTAAAAAAAAATCGAGCCTTTCTGTGCCTCGGTTCCCTCCGTCTGTAACATAGAGATACAACAGCACACGTGTGATCAGGTTGCTGTGAGCACTGACTGAGATAAGGCATAGACAGTACTTACGTAGTGAACAATCTGGTTTTGATTGTAGTGACATTATTACCATTCTTTTAATGTCATCTCCCTTCCCTTCCCTTTGGCCACCATACTGGTCTCCCTCACCCTGCTGAATGTAGCCTTGTGGTTTTATTTTTCTGGGCTTCCCGATGGTGTTACTGCCTCCGTGCACAGTAACTCTCTCCCTTTCGTGATCTCGTTCACATGTGACACTTTCCACACCACTTCTCCCAGAAAGCCTTCCTGAACTTTCTGCTCCAATCTGATTCCGCTTCCCCTGTGCTTCCAGACCTCTTTGTCAGTGAGATAGAGAACCCGCTCAATAACGAGTCAGAAGAGCCAAAGTCTTGGATAAAACAAGCAATGGTCAGAGAAAGCAACTCAACCAGCAGGACTGCAGATGGCCTAAGCTCAAGTTACCCCCGCTGCTCATTATAAAGTGTTAGCAATCGACAGTTTACAAATGCCTGGAAGTCTATGTGTATTGTATGGTTTAGAAAAGGAAAGCAAGGTGGCCCCCTCAGTTTCTACACCTTTCCTAGAAATCTTATGGAATAATTTCCCTTCTCTTAACATAAAATCAAATAGGAAGTATAAAAGACAACCCTGGAAACTCACAAGGTGCTACTCTGGTACTCTGAGAGACAGCTGCTATTCTGTCTAAGGGGCAGTCTCCCTTTTCTTCTTTTCCTACTTTATAAACATATTTTTGCCTTACTCTGTCAGCTTGCTCTTGGATTCTTCCCCACATGAAGCCAAGAACCCAACTGGGCTTCAAAGTCCACTTTCCTGTATCACCAGCACCCAACACCCTGCATTAGCTTGATCACGTGTCCGTCTCTCATCCGAGACTGTGGGCTCCTTAAAGGCAGGGTTCAACTCTATCTGACTTCCGTGAGCAGGGCTTGACAGTAATTCTATATTCTAATTCTATAATCTACTTCTCTGAAATTCCTCAGATTTCCCACAAGTTCAACATTTGCCATGTCTTTCTGATTTTGGACTTCTCCCTGTAAAAAATCTGAGATGAGAGATAACTCTCTTTTTCAACTTTTTTTTGTCAGCTCCTATAAGTTTCTCCCCTGTGGTTCTAAGTCTGTTGTGACAGGCTGATGCTAAAATGTTTTAACTTAAATATTTAGAAAAGCAATGTTTTCCTCCAAGAAAACTTAATTCTGACTTGGCTGTTCTCAACATTCAATGAGTTATTCAATGTGGTCAGAAAACCTCCATGCTGGTGCTAAGACTCATCTGCTCCCCTCCTCAAGGTATTAGTTTTTCTTATTCCCATTCCTCTAATATACTCATGACCTTGGACACTCTCCCTGCGTCTAATTAACTCAAGTATTCTTTTCATCAGGTTTGACTTCCAAATTGTATAAATGGATTTCCCACGTTCAGGCACACAAAAATAGACTACGAAAGGCTTTTCTTTACCTTTTTCTAATTGGCCTGGGAAACAGAGAGTCTGTGTTTTATAAAGATCATTCCTATATTATTCTTGTTAGTTTTTTGATTGCTTAAAAAATGAAACTTTAGAAAGTCGAAGTTTTTACATCCATATAACGAGGTTGCCTTTAAAGCCGTAACTAACAGTCTTGGTTAAGTAAATTGCTGTTATTTTATACTGACCTGTGATTCTGTTTTGATCAGCTGATTTGAGCCTTTTGATATCTCTAAGAAACATCCTCAAGATGAAATCAAATCTACATCAAATATTTTTAACTAGCCCTTGTGCTATTAAGTTATAAGGTTTTGACTCCTGGGTATCTAATACAGCAATCAAAGTAAACTGCTTTCATGAGACAAAAGACCAGTCCTATATTTACAGACATTAAGACTCATTTAGTAATTTTGCTTCTATCTAAATTAATATAAATCCATTACTGGATAATTAAATATAGTATTTAGCTTCCTATATGCTTCCTTTTCCTGTTATTAGAACTAGACATGATTTATGAGCTTTTTGTTTAAAACATAATTAATTCTTTAAAAAGACCACAAAAAACAGTCTGATATCAATGTCTCTAAGTCCTTAGGTCCAAATGGTTATGTTGTGCATAACAAAATTCCTGCAAGTCTGCAACTAAAACCAAGATTCCCAATTTCTCATAGATAAATTAATTTTGGATGTTTGGGGTTTTTCCAATAGAGTTTTAAAGAACTGTTAGTGACCAAGGTTCCCATTTCACAGGACATAATTTTCAAAAAAGGGGAAACAGAATGCTCATTGTCCCTGATCATCAGAGAAATGCAAATCAAAACTACCCTGAGATATCACCTAACCCCAGTGAGAAGGCCCACATCACAAAGTTTCACAGCTGCAGATGCTGGCATGGATATGGAGAGAAGGAACACTTTTGCACTGCAGGTGGGACTGCAAATTAATATAGCCTTTTTGGAAAGAAGTATGGAGAATCATCAAAGGGCTCAAAGTAGACCTTCCATTTGATCCTGCAATCCAGTTATTAGGCATTTACCCAGAAGGGAAAAAAAAAATCCTTTTATCCTAAGCACAGTTGCACTAAACTGTTTATCGCAGCTCAATTTACAATTGTCAAAATGTGGAAACAATCTAAATGCCCACCAACCCAGGAATGGATTAATAAGCTATGGTATAGGTATGCCACGGAATACCATTTAGCCATTAAAAAAGATGGCGACTTTACATATTTTGTATTAACCTGGATTGAGTTGGAACACATTCTACTCAGTAAAGTATCACAAGAATGATTAAGCAAGAATGTAATGTACTCAGTTCTCATATGAAGCCAGTAGATGATACATACCTTCATAAGAGAAAAACTCAAATCAATTCAAGGTGCGGGCAGGGGAAAGAAGGAGCAGGGAGAGAGGAGGAGGGAGGAGATGGGAATGACGGTGTTTGGCACACCTCCTGGGGGTGGGACACAATTATAAGAGGGACTTTACCTAACAAATGCAATCAGTGTAACCTAATTCTTGATACCCTCAAAGAACCCCAGATAATTGTCTAAAAAATAGGCAACAGAATAAAACATAGACTAGAGAGTTCACCTTACATATAATCTAATAGGGACATGTCTAATAGAAAAAAGAAAATGAAATGGTTTATGATAAACTCAAATCTGTGCAGTGTGGAAGGATGGCTCATTAAGGCCCTGGACTAAGATTCTCCCAGGGGCCACATGGGCTTTGAACAGGTAACCCACTGCCACCTATGCATTGCTTCTCATGAGCCTATGGCAAGGCCTATAAAATGGATCCTGCAAACTCTCAGAGTTGCTTCTGAGATTCCAAGGCAAGTCCTGGAAGCAGATGGCCAAACCATACTCCTGAGAAAATCAACAGATATGATGAGCATTGATGGCTCCAAGGACCTAAAATCAAGCTGCAGTCTCTCCTCCATGAGAGATGGACTTTATGGCATCTGAAGGTGCCATGGAGGTGGCTGAAGGTAAAGTGACTCTAACTGTGCTCTTTGACGAGGTCCAGAAGACTTGAGGCCTCATCTTACATAGTCACTAATACAAGCTGGATCCATCACAGTGGAGGTGACATCGGCAAGGCCAGAAATGTATCAGTTGGCTGTTATGCCCAGGCCTAAAGAAGGAAGCCAAGGTTTAGATTTGCCCTTGAGAATTTCTTCTAAACACTTGTGTTTACGTACATAAGCTATTTTTCCTGCCATCTGCGGAAAATGGCAATGTCTTTGTAGACAAACAGAAGATGTCAACAGCCAGTCTGACTGTTGGGTTTGTGGGAGCAGGATGCCATGTAACGTGGTACCCTTAAGATCACAGAATCGAAGTGACCACACAAGCTCTCTGGGGAGTGTACCTCTCTCTACCCACATGGGCGAGATCAACTCTATCAGTCGTCACTGTCACTTTCCTACTGTTCAGAATTCCTCCCACCTGTCAGCTGTCAGTAAAACTAAACGACATGTCTTTACATCAGTGAGACATAGACACTAACATGCAGCCAACACACATCAATTTGGGATAGATTAATGTAAATAATGGATGCACATGAGATATTATCCCCAGTCTGTGAGGTAAGATGCTATCACCCAAGTTACCAGTTGGGCCCAATTTGTAGCTAAAGCACTGAGCCATGCACAAAAAAATGCTGTGTACTTCATAAGCCAGGAAATTAGCTAAATTAAAAATGGCCCTAGATAGGCTCACTGCAATATGGGGTAGGACCTGTGTCTTAGTTGAAACCACCTGCTCTTTATAATTTATATAAAAAAGACATTATTGATATTTTAAATCATCTCATTGCCCAGATCAATAACAGAGAAAAAAAAATAGGGAGTCTTTCACTTTTTTCTTTTTTTTTTAATGATCTGTCAAAAATATTTATTTGTATTTACAATTTAAAATACATATCACAACACATGTGCACATACTTAAAATGTCCTTCATGCGTTTAAAAATATACTCACTACAGAGGCATACCCAGTGCTGTCTGCCTAAGATTATTTTCACTGAGTGTTGAAAGAATCTTACTGGGTTTAACTCAGAACTGCCTTTACACTTTCTTTCCCTTTTTTTTTTTTTTTCTTTTTCTGGATGGTCCATTCTTTGCCTACACGTTAGAGCTATGTTTTATTAATTGGCATGATTATGTGTTAACACTTGCCTTTATTGTTGTTGCCTACATTTTAGATATGAATTACAAATACAAATTATCCTCATAAGATATAAGTCAACATAAGATCATAGATATGATGTCCCTTTGTTTCCCACTAAGGGAATATTGCAGAAGACTGGGCAGTAAGATTACAAGAGTTGAGAAACTGGGTAGATTGAGGGGAAAATACAAGTTCCCACCACACAGTGAAGACACACGCTAGTCGAGTGCTCAGCAAAATTGTTACAAAGTAAACCAAGCAGGTGTCAAGATAACTACTGGTCCCAGGGAAAAGTGTCCAACATTTTCTTGGGTGCTTCAGCACTTTCTTGTCTTGACATGGAGGGATTAAATCAGCCTTGATGATTTTAGAACTGCTCTGGTTACCCTACAGTGCCCTTTAGATAATGATTATATAATACCAAAATCCCTGCCTACTAGAAAATTATAACATCATTAACATATTATGAGTTATAGAACAGAATATGATGGTGATATTGTAATTGTGTGATTTGTTTCACTGTGAACAAGCAAAGAAGTAATATGATAACTTTGTCTCACTGGTTGAAAAGGGCCGTCGGTCTCATCCTAACTCAGATAAAAGCTGCTATTAGAACGGCCACCCCTTAGAGAGATTTTATTTATCATAAAGTCACCAGAAGAAACTTGTCTACCCAGCTATAAGTTCTGGCCCAGACTACAAGTGATGCTTTAAGTTTAAGACCTCTGTGGATTCTTTAACCAAATCAATAAGAGATAGCTGAATAGCCTTGGATTATTTACTGGCTAAACAAGGTGGTGTTTGTGCAGTAATCAATAAAACGTACTGTATTATGTCAATACCAGTAGACAAATTTTAAAAGATAAAGAAAATAAATAACAGGATAAATAGGCAACCCAGTTCTGGTGAAGGTGCCACCTCAGAGGAAATTATCTGGGATGCAATAAAAGGATTTTTACCATATGTTACCTGGTTACTACCTCTATTAGGGCATTTAACAGAAATTTTATTATAGTTGACCTTTGGGCCTTTCTTGTTTAATATTCTTGTAAAGTTTGAGTCTTTTAGATCATAATAATTCCACATAAAGATAATGCTGGCACATGGCTTCCAGCCCATCCCACCACCTAGTCCAGAACATGAAAATGTCCTGTCCTTGGGCCCCTTAACTAAGGCATCCAAAGATGTTTTTACTCCTCCTATAATAGGCAGGGTCAATACCTCTAAGTCAGCCTGAAGAAGCTACAGAAGAAAGACATTCACTCTTCAACAACCCCTTAAGGAGAAAATAATCTCTGAGGAGAGAATGATACAGGGGAGGACAGTCCTGCTCAATAAAGAGTCAGAAGACCCAACACAAAGTCTCTGATAAAGCAAAAGAAGGTAGAAAGAACAGCCAAAACCAATTAGAACCCAGCTGGCTCGGAAAAATGACCTCAGGTTACCCTCACTGCTCATTATACATTGCTTATAATGTACGGGCATACTAAAAAACTCTCACCAACACCAGGACAATTTACAACTGACATGGCAATTCCTGGAAGTTATCCTGTATGGTTTAGAAAGGGGAGGGACCCTCAGTTCTGGGAACTCTCCACCCCTTTCCCTGAAATATTTTGAATAATACCCCCTCCAATTAACATACGATTTAATTTAAGGTATAAAATAAGACCTCAGACCCCCATTAGGTGCTACTCTGCTACTCCTAGAGTGAGCACTGTCTATGGAACAGGCTTCCTTTTATTTCATTTCTTTTCCTACTTGAATCAACTTGCCTTACTTGTTCAGCTTACTCTCAAATTCTTTCCCACACAAAACCTAGAACCCACTTGGCCTTCAAATGGACCCTGTTTGGGGGGTCCACTGTCCTATATCATCAGCACCCAACACTCTGTGTCAGGTTTGATTACATGTTTGTCTCCTATACAAGACTATGGGTTCCTTAAAGGTAGAATACAACTTTGTATTCTGACTTCCAAGTATAGGGCTTGACGTTATTGAATTAGGGGCTCAATAACGATTTTTGGGTGATTTAAGAAACTAATGATTTCCCTTCATCAGGTTCTCAGAGCCTCTAGGCCACCGCTGCTTCAAAAAGCACCTACTTCAATATTATCCTTATCTCATTTCTTCCTCTATTAAAAAAATCCCAATTTCTAAATTGGGGGATTAAACACTATTAGTTTACTGTCAGTGATAAAACTAAGCCAGTCAATAGAAAATTAATTGCATTTCAGTGTACTTTGAAAGAGTATTTGTAACTTCAAACAAAGATATTAGGATGAATTTTTAGTGATAGAATATAAAGAAGGACAGCAGAAAGAGGATATAGTAAGATAAGGTAAAATAAATAAATTTGGGGGGAGAGTTTTTTGACTCTCTTCAAGTAATATTAAGTGGGTCTCCATCGGTAAGTCAGCGGAGAGCCTATCTTATGAGGGGATTCAACTGGAAAAACATGCAGACACTTTTTATAATCAAGCTAGTTGCTGAAATATTAGAGATGACAACATAAAGGACTAAAATACTGATATGTGCAACAACAAGCTAAGTGAAGAATTCCATACATTACATAAGTCCATTCATATGAAATGCCCAGAATAGGCAAATTCATAAGAGTCAGCAAGTGGATCAGGGTCTGGGGAACACATGGTGATTTTTGATGGCTACAGGTTTCTTCTTCGGCTAATAAAAACACCTGGAATTAGACAGCGTGGTGGGTGCAAAACCTTGTGAATATACTAATAGTACTGAATTGTACTTTTTAGAAGGGTCATTTTTATAGTAGGTTTGAAGTGAATCATCAAAAATATATATTTATAAAAAATGATATACTTAAAAAACACTAACAATGGAAAAAACATCATGCGTTACCACTGTTATTAGAGGATCCACAAATAAAATTACATTTTCTGAATATGAAGGATTATGTAGTCAAGCATTTTAATAGCTTAAAATAAAGCAGTGGTTTCTCAGAAGTCTTCTGCAGTATTCTCAGGCTCTAAAAACTACAATTGTCAATTGGTGTTTTGTTTCTGTTTTAAGCTTTCAGTTTTCTCTAAATAATTTCTTTTCATTCTCTAATGCACTCAATTTAGCTCATTCCATAAAAATAAAAAAAGATAATATTTTTAGTAAAATTCAAATGTTCTTTTTGACCATTAATTCCACTTTAAGATGAACATTTGTATTTATAACGATTTATGCCAATACCACAGATAATGCGATAATTAATAAAATTTTATTTTTCTTTCTATTTATCACAGTACCATAACTTTCTATTATTGTTCACTATAAATGTCAGTTGTATAGATGCATAAATTGAAACAACTTTCACTTAACAAAAATATAGTGATCTTTTTATTTATTTATTTATTTATTTTGCTCGTAATGTCTTTCTCTAAGATAATGCAAAGTGAGAAGTCACTGAATAAACATTTATTGAAGGTCTACTGTGCAAAGCTATGGCTCTCAACCTTTTTGTGTTTTAGAGTATACCTTGAAAACCAACTACTTTGAGCAACAAACTTGGAGAGATCAAATGTACTATACAAGTCCATAATAATTACACTATAATCTTAGAATATGGTGGCTCACAGTGTCTATAAAAGTATCCGGTCATCATACTACTCAATTGGTTTCACTTCTGCCCTGAGGCCTTGTTGAAGAAGGAGAGTAACTATTAATAGTGACTTCCTTCATCAGGTTCTTTTACAAACTCTAAAGTACGGGTTATTTTATGCCATGGGCGACATAACATAATCCAGGCATCTTCAAAATTTCCTAAAATTCTGTTATCATGTTTTTGGTAATATCTGAGTAACAACATTGCTCCTCCTAGGAACGCGCTCTGGGATGCCAGGGTCAGCCCTTCTCCCCCATCAATACTTTCTATCACCTTCAACATTGTACCTGTCCACATTGCATCTGCTTTTCCACTGTTGTTTGACCTTCAGCCATCATTTATGATTTCTGTGTTCATCGTTACCCAGTTACAAAATGAAATGAGTCTGGATTTCTGTAGCAGTCAGCTTGGACTACCATAACAGAATACCACAGAATGGGTAACTTGAGCAACAGAGATTTACTTTCTCACAATTCTCGGAGACTGGGGAGATCAAGAACAAGGTCACAGCCAATTCAGTTCCCAGTGAGGGTGCTCTTCCTGGTGTGCAGACTTTGACCTTCTCTCTGTTTTCACATGGCATAGAAAGAGCTCTGGTGTCTTTCCCTCTTCTGTAGAACACCATCCCCATCAGAGTATAGCCCTATGACATTGGTCTATACTTATGACATTGTTTGACATTTATCACCTCCTCAAACATTCACAATTAGCTATAGGGCTTCAACATATGAACTTAGATAGGAGGTTACACAATTCAGTCCATAGAATGCTCCCACAGTTCTCCAAAATTCATAACCTCTTTGTCTGCAAAATATATTCATTCCACTTCAGTAGTTCCAAAGGCTTTCACTTGTTCCAACATCAACTCTTAAGTCCAAAGTTTAATCCAAATATCGTCTAAATGAAATAGCAATGAGACTCAGAGGTATAATTTATGCTGAAGCAAAATTCTCCTGCAGCTGTGAACCTGTGAAACCAGACACCTTATGTATTCTTATTTGGCTCATTATAAAAGTTTGGGGATATACATAAATCAAGAAACATAAAATCCACACAGAAGGAAGCAAATGAAACCCTCCCAGCAACACTGACTAAGCTCAGTAAGTTGAAACTTGCACAGGTGAATCAGAAAGGATGCTGCTGTCATCTGTGAGTCTTAGAAATGAAATAACGGACCATAACATGTCTCAAAACTTCTGTAGGGACCCACTATAATGCACACAGGGTGGGAAAAAATAGGATAGATATTTCCATTCCAAAGAGAGAGATTAGACAAAAAAAGAGGTGACAGGTCAGTCCTAAAGCAGGTTCAAAACCTAGGAGGCAAATGGCATTTGATCCTCAGGCTCAAGAATAATCCTTTTTGGTTCATTGCTCTATCCTACAGGCCCACTGGGACAACAGTATCACCGTCATTGCTCTGTGGGGTGGCCCTGATGACCGCTGACTCTCTTTGAAGGTGGCCCCACCCCTGAGGCACTGAGGAGAGGCATCCTTGCCTGCTGCAACCAAAAAAGGAAACTGAGGAAGAGCCAGTCTTGCACCCTGGGCCTGTAGTGGGAGGGGCAGCCCTGATGACCTCTGAATGACCTAAACTATGGTTTCTTTCTGTTCTGGAAGCATGCTTCAAGTCCAATAGTTTTATTTGTTTTGTTATCCTATCCTACAGAATCTAAGGAGTTTGACGGTTTCCTTAATCTTGTCTCATCTCTGTCCCCTCCAGTGCACATTGGTGGTGTTTCTGCCCACACAATCCCATAATCTCTTCATCAAGTGACATCTCAGCCCCACCCTTGGTGTTTCCATCTGAACATGGTTTCTCAGTTTTTGCAATAAGAACAGGCTGAGAATTTTCCCAGTCTTTAAGTTCTGGTTTCTTTTAGCTTAACAATTGCTTCTCCAAGTCATCTTTCTCCTCTCATATTTTACTTAAGCAGCCAGAAGGACCCAGGTTATACTTTCAACATTTTGCTTAGTAGTCTCTTCAGCTAAATATCCAATTTCATGGCTTCCAATTTCCTCCCACAAAATGCTAGAACACAATTCAGCCAAGTTCTTTGCCACTTCTAACAAGGATCACCTTTCCTTCAGTTTCTGATAACCTATCCCTCATTTCCATCCTAGACTCAGTCAGAATGACCCTTAAGGTCCATGTATCTAATAAACATTCTGCAGCAGCAATCCAAGCTCTTTCTAGCACATACCTCAGTATCTACTCATTACTTGGTCCTAAAGTCACTTCCACATTTTTAGATATCTGTGACAGCATCACTGCACTTCTCAGAACCAAAATCTGTATTAGTCAAGGTTTTCCACAACAAACCAGAATCAACCTGGTTGATTTGTATATATAAAACAAATAATAGTGTGTTTGTTTATGTAATTACATTAAGAGGTTTATTAGAAGGCACTGGATTATGGAGGCTGTGAAGCCTCAAAAACTACAGTCAGGAAACTGGAGATCCAGGAGAGCCAAGGGTGTAGTTTCAACTTGAGTCCAAAGACCCCAGAACCAGGAGAGTAGACAGCATTTAAGTCTAAAAACCAGTAGGCACAGAACCCAACAGAGATGATGTTTCAGTTCGTCTGAAGGGAGGAACAGAGCGGTGTTAAAGCTCAGTCAGGCTGGAGGAGTCCCCTCTCACTCCTGGAAGGGTCAGCCTTTGTGTTCTGTTCGGGTATCCAACTGATCAGATGGGGCCCACCCACAAGAGCAAGTGCAAACTGCTTTACTCAAAGTCGGTCACTTTTACACCCTCACAGAGACACCCAGTATAACATTTAATTAAATATCTTAGCACCCCATGACCTAATCAGTTGATATATAAAATTTACTGTCACATTTTCTCAAACAAAGGGAAGTTAAAACAAGGAATAGGTCACAAAAATGTTGACAGGCCTAAAAATTAGAAAGAAAGATCCTGAGGGATGGAAGAATGAAAGGAGAAACAGTTACCCGGGGTCCCTGCCCCTGCTGGTATAGCCAGCACTCTGCAGAAGCTTTTTGCTGGTTTATTTGTTTGCTTTTGAGACAAAGTCTCAAGCTGTCACCCTGGGTAGAGCTCTGTGGCATCACAGTAACAGCTCACAGCAACCTCAAACTCTTGGGCTTAAGCGATTCTCTTGCCTCAGCCTCCCAAGCAGCTGGGACAACAGGCGCTCACCACAACACCTGGTTATTTTTTGTTGTTGTTGTTGCATTTGTCATTGTTGTTTTAGGTGGCCCTGGCCAGGTTCGAACCTACCAGCCTTGGTGTATGTGGCCAGCACCCTACCCACTGAGCTACAGGCGCCTCCCCACTCGGCAGAAGTTTTGCACCAGCTTTCACACTGTCCCCATGGTGCACAGAGGGCAGAAGACGCCCATCTCTGCTGCTGCTGCAGCTGGAGACTAGAAGTGACATGCCACTACCTCTGTTGCCTAAACCACTGTCTGGGCAGAAACCCAGGGGCTGACATTTCCCTACTTGCTGCTGTGACTGTCCAGTGGTGCTGTCACAAGTGGGAAAAAAATGGTTTCTTCCCCTTTCCACCCTTCTGCTAAATCCCTACCTAATGCCGCTCTCAGGCCACCAGCAATGCTTACCGGTAGGCTCTCAACCAAGGGAATCTGGCAAATGTCAATCACAGCCTTTTGATCTCCTGTGATTTGAAGGAGATCACAGGAGGACAGCAATGAGGCTGAAAGCCAGCAGCGCATAGCCTGGCGATCAAGACCCCTTTCTGTGCAGTTTGGCCTCCCTGGAACATCAGCTCTGCTTTCTCGTTCTCTCCGCATTACTAAAAGAATGCTGTTGTGTGTAGCAAACATTTTTGAATGCTTTAAAATGTTAAAATGTTATCATATCCTCAATAATAATAGGATATAATATATAGGATATAATAACATAGGGTGCAAACTCTCAAAATTGGGTACTGCTTATGATTTTTCCCATAAACTAAGGGAAAATACATAAATACAAGCACTTTCATAGGAATTTGCTCTGGTCTTGGTCCAGGTCCACCCACCTGGCTCAGTGCTCTGCAGCTCCCCCCATCTCCTCTCCGCTCCGCGTCCCTTCTCACATTCCCCACCCCAGCCCCCTGTCTCACACGCTCTGCCTCCAGGAACATCGCCAATCAATCTTGATTTGACAGCCCAATCTAGGTTTCCTTGTTTTCTCAGCCTTATGCATCAAGGTGCTTTTTAAAATAAAATATCCATCCATCCCAGAAATGAATCGTGCCACAGCTATAGATGGCAAAAGCAGTTGTAGTCGATTTTTGTCTTAAATAGTCATTTTTTCCACCTTCAGTGATTATTATGGTCTTTCTTTGACATAATTTTGATAACATCGAGCCTCTTATTTACGACACACACCTGTCCTGCGCTGTATGGTACCATCCTCTCGACTCTGGTGTCATCGGCAGACTTTGCTGTAACAATGCCTGTCCTCAGGTGTAAGGGAAAGTAACTTTTACACAGCACTGACAAGTTGGGCGTCCCTGAAAAGGTTTCAGCACAGTGACCGAGAACCACTGAAGTAGGAGGTAATTTCAAGTAGGGCAGCAAATGCGATGAGTAAGACCAGTCTTACGCCTGGTGTCTCGGCTCAGGCCTGTCATCCCAGCACTTTGGGATTACAGGGTCGCTGTGATTCTGAGGCAGGAGGATCGATTGGGGGCAGGGGCTCGAGACCAGTCTGGGCAGCATAGTGGGATTTCATCTGTATGAAAAAAAAAAAAAAATTAGCCAGGCACAGTGGCACCTGCCTATAGTGCCAGCTACTCAGGAGGTCCGAGACAGGAGGACCACTTGAGCTCAGAAGTTTGAGGCCCCGGAGAGCTATGATTATGCCACTGCACTCTAGCTTGGATGCAGAGAGACCCTGTGTCAAATAAATAATACAATACAACACAATACAGTCTTACTTTCAATGAGTTTCTAATCCACGAAGGGAGAGGAGATGAGCCCTCCATACAAAAACTATAAAATAAAGCAAATGCTCTAAGATCCTTAAGGAAAAGAAATACAAAGAAGTATTGGGGGCTAGAAAAGAGCTTTGATCGGAAGAGGTCCCAGAAGTGAACAATGGAGGATGGATGAGATAGACAAGGAGTGGGAGAAAGAAAGATACAGGTGGAAGGATGCCCAGGAGGGGACAGGGACGCAGAAGAGTGCCAGAGCCTTGCGTCACCCAAGGAAGAGCATCTTGAAATTCTAAATGACCTGAGTGACTTTTCATTCATGTTTTCCTATAATTTCTATGCAGGGCTTGCAGAGCCTGCCTCAGCACTGAGCCACACATCAAGATGCATTGCTTTATTCTCACCTCCACAGGAAGTGGAAGATGAAACACAAGTTGACAAGGGATAGAGATTACTTGCAAAGTGCCAGTGAAGCCCCTATGGAAGGAAACAGGATCAAACCATGAACCTGATGGATAAGTTTTCCTGCTGAGGAAACACTTTGGGATATTTAAGACTTTTCACTCCTCTTTTGTTTTGGTAAGAGGTTCATTTTATCTCACTCTGTTTGAGCCTATGAGTCTTCCCTACCGCTCTCCATTGACTCCTGATTTTTCTAAAATTAATTTGACTCCTCTTTCCTCCACATTCAGGCTTTGTTTTTTTGACTTGATAATTTGATTGATTTTGGACCTCAATATCTATTTTTCCAAAACTAGTCTAGAAGCCTAACGAAGATTGTGATTGCTTCCCCACTCCTCGTGGTAGTTCTCAGCTCTGGGTTGGTACCACCGCCACAAAGGTGCTGGGAAAGGGGAAGGAGCGTGGTGTGGGTTGTTACAGTGACTGCGGGATGCCACCAACATTTAGTGTGAGTGGACAGAGCCACCTGCCAAATGTCCTACAATTCTTGGGCTACTCTGGCAAAAGGAATTTCTTATCCAAAGTGCTAGTAATCCTCTTTATTGAGAACTATTGCTTCTTTTGATGTTTTTATTTATAAATAGACCCAACCACTTCAGAAGAACGTATGAAAATTATTTCACCTAACAGTCTAGAATAATGCTTTGTAAAATTTTGCAAAAATTAGGAATTAAGAAGAACTCATTGATACAGTAATGAAATTATTGCTCTGGTCCAGGAATGTAACAATCCAGACCTAGATCCTCAGATTAATCTCCTGCTGCTCAGCATGCTGTCTACCTCATGAAGACTTCAACAGGCATTTTGCAAATATTCTCCCACCCCCTGCCCCACACCCTCAAGATTGCAGAAAGTTGTACAAAGAAAGAATTGTTGAAAAATGAGAACAAAAATACCACTTCATTAATGGCTGGGGGAAAATGCTTGATACATTAAGGAGAGCCTTTAAAAAAAAATGGATTGGAGGCAAAGATTTGTATTTGGTGACCTCTGCTGAGTTTTCTACTCCTACTCAGCCTAGACCCTATATCCCTATTCACCCCTCCCTCCACTCTCATAAACACAGACATGACTTTCCAAGTGGCTGGATTGAAGAAGAAAGTTAAAGAAGAAAAGAAGTATGGCTAAGTAGCAAGGACAAGCCTTAGTGTAATTTGTCAAGTTGGTGGTCTCCTTTTTTTTTTTTTTTTGGAGACAGAGTCTCACTATGTTGCTCTCAGTAGAATACTGTGACATCACAGCTCACAGCAACCTCAAACTCTTGGACTTAAGCAATCCTTTTGCCTCAGCCTCCCAGGTAGCTGGGACTACAGGTGCCTGCCACAATGCTCAGCTATTTTTTGTTGCACTTGTCATTGTTGTTTAGCAGTCTCTGTGTATGTGGCCGGCTCCATAACCACTAAGCTATGGGCACTGAGCCAAGTTGGTCTCTTTTATCCGTCAAGAGATGAGGGGTGGAAGAAATGAGAAATGGAAAAAGAGAGAAATCTGACTATGATCACCCAAAGATGCAGGCCCTATCCAGTCTATGTCCCAGAGACAAATGGAGGAGACAGGATGGCTATGAAGACAAAAACGGTGGTGCTTCTCAACTCTAAGTTTAGAGCTTCCACACGCCATGGTAATCCTGCAACCTAAACTATGACCTTTACTCCCACCCTTCATTTTGTTCCCTTCAGAGAGATGGAGAACTAAGAAGAGAGTTGGCAGAAACAGGCTTGGAAGGTGAGTGGAAGAACTCTTGTGCCCTAATCTTAAGTCTTTATGTGTTTTTTTTCGATTAAAGGCAACCATAAATAGAGTTTTAGGATATCCTGAACTGAAATTTGATTTGGAGATATGCAATGCATTGTAGGGGTGAAAAAAAGTATGAAAGACAGAAGACAGGAATAACGAAGGGGGAAGGTTGAGTAGCTGCCTAGGGGTAGAAATGTTAATATTTGGTGAGGAAGCGGGTGTGGAGGTTGGAAAGAGGAGCGAGGCAAGTGAATAACCAGTTTTCAGAGTGGCACTATTCAATAAAATAAAGAATATAGGATGAGAAACAAGTGTGAGACAAGAAAATGTCTTTTTTAGAATTTTTTTTTTTTTTTGTAAATGGACAGTCTGACTCCATTGCTCTGGGTAGAGTGCCATGGCATCGTAGATCACCACAACCTAAAACTCTTGGGCTTGAGCAATCCTATTGTCACATCCTTCCCAATAGTTGGGACTATAGCTGTCCACCAAAACACTTGGCTAATTTTTCTATTTTTAGTAGAGATGGGATCTCACTCTTGCACAGGCTGGTTCAAACTCCTAAATTCTGATAATCCACCTGCTTTGGCCTTCCAGAGTTCTGGGATTACAGGCCTGAGTCACTGCACCTGGCCAGCAGATGAAATTTTGGTAAGGAGGGATACCCAGGTGGATGATCTCCAGGGGGCAATTTGTACATGGGGCCAGTGTTCACGATAGAAGTCTTGATCATTTATTTCCTTGTCTGACAGGAAATGTCTACTTATTTGTCACAGCTCATCTCAAATGTTTGTTTTTGCTGACCCAAAAGGGAAAATGTACATGTAGTTGTTCCCAACACATTTTATAGCATTTCTGATAAAGCACTTTTTTCATATTTTGTTATTCTTAAATGCTTTTATATCTTTTGTAATACATGAAGTCCTAGATCGTGACTGATTCATCTTTACAACTCGAGCAGGTCACAGAGGCCAAATAATGCTCATTAAAATGAAATGTGTAAATATTTTTGTTAGATGGTTCATAGAATGTTCTGGAAATTTGGTAATATGTATGATATTTACAGCAATTGGCAGGTGGTAGTTTAGTAACTACCATTATTCCCCAGTCATTGGTTTTCTTTTTGTTTCCTGAACAGATCAAACTGACTCCCATTTGAGATCATGGCACTAACTTTTCCCTCTACTTGGAATATTGTGACTTCAAAAGTTTCTGCTGTCATTCTTTACTTTCATAGGGTCTCATTAGAGAGGCACCCCAATCCAAAGGAGTGCCATCCTGCCCAGGACCTTAGATCCTATCTCCCTGTTCTGCATTCTTCATTGCATGTATTGCTACATGATCTACTTACTTGCTTGTTGTCTGTCTGCCCCCATACATTGGTAGGTCCACAGGAGAGAAGAGCGCCTCTGTGTCAGACACTGCTAGATCTCCAGGGCCTACACAAGTAGGCCCTCAGGGTGACCATAAAGTCTACGTGCAATTTTAAATTGTACGCTATTTTAAAAATGCACATGAACTTTATGGCCACCTTGTATTTGTTGACTGAATAAATAAAGCAGGTCATCACTGTGGGACAGAGAAAACGTTGCCACGAACATTTACAAAAACCTTTAGCTATGCTCTCATTTGCATATGCATATTGAGAAAAATAGACTAATGTGGTGATTTTTCATGTCTTCATGTTTTTACCTCTCTCTCTGCAGTTTTCTCACTTTAGTGAATCCTGAGGCATACACTCAAGAATCCTGCTGTCCTTTATTTTCACAGCTGAGTTGCTGTGATTACAACTTCGGCGATCATAGACTGTATCCTTTCTAGGAGCTCTTCATTGGAGATTTAATTTTATTTAGTGCTGCCCGTGAAGATGAACAAAAATAAGTACACCATTATTACAGGCTCAAAAACCTCCTCTGCATTAGCAGGAAAACAGAAAGAACATCTGAAGGAACCATATGTGGTACAATTATTGCTGCCTCAAGAAATGTGACCAAGACTCTGTAACACCCTGACTGCACAGTTTGTAAATTGCCTAGTTAAGTCTGGACTCAAACTGTGTTACCTACTTTTAAATTGTGCTAAATTCCTTAATTCTTTAGATTTGATAGTGTGAGCCCATTTGGTGTGACAAAAAGGATTACCTTTAAGTTGATCTTTTACTTTAAGTAAGTTATATTTCTCCTTTAATGACTCTAACAAAAGAGGGCTATAGTTCATTACCGATGGAAGAAATCAAAGAAAAATAGGACTCTGAAGCATGTGGCATTCTAAGAGGAACCCCCTTGAGGCAGGTGTATTTCAGCACATAGTAGGTTTTGGGAAGTTATATAAGTCATTAGAATGATAGAACCTGGAAAAAACAATCTTGTCATAAATACATATTCAAAAGTAGATTAGAATTTATAGGCTTAAATTAGAAAATTTGAAAATATTTTCTCCTAATTGACATGAGCTTACCTTTCCTTAATAATAATAATGTTAATATTAGTACTCATCCAAGGATTTAACAATCATGGTAGGAGCTATTAAAGATTGATTTTAAGAAATAATACTAAAAAGATATTTCTCTTCAAATTACATTCATTCATTTATTCATTAATACATTTGAAAAAAGTCCTTCAGCATTTTTCCTTATTTGCTTTTGCAATAGAATGCTAATATTCCCTTCTTTTTTTTCTTTATATGATATTCCATTCCCAACTTCCTCCGGAAGATAAGGTCTGTGCCACAACAGTTCTCTAAATTGGTCTTCATCGTTCACATTCCATTCTTCAAAGATCTCTTGAGGTTTTTGGCACCTACACTCCACTTAATTTCACTTTAGAATCTTTAACTAGTCATACAGCCAAGAAATCCATCAACTTCACATCTTTACTGACAAATAGACATTGAATTTTTCATTGATTTTACTGTTCTCTTGAGAGGTGTGCTCCCTGAAGGCAGCACTTTATTTTAACTGGAAAAGGTATGGTTAAGTGATACGGAAAAGGCATTTCTGAATTTTAAGAATAGCCCTAAAATTGATATTGGGCTATTTCTCTGTAGAAAAGATTCTATTTACAAAGAAGTAAAATTATCAGAGTCAGTTTGCTATTATTTTTACATTGTCACCTGCCTTAAGTCAAACAATTCACTTTGAAAGGAGATCTTTGAAATGAACTTACTTATTCTGTACCTTCGGGACAGTGACTAGGACTTCCTTGGAAGCCCCTTTTTTACATCTCCTTCAAACTATGAGGGAAGACAATAGGCAACTAACTACAAAATAATTTTATTCTGTGTTTTGGAATAGTCAAGTCATTTGTCTTTTCTGCTGTTTCATGTCCATACTCGTCTATGTCTTACTTTTGAATCAAATTTCGTTCCCTCCCAAACTTTTCCATTATGACTTCTGAAATCCTCACTAGACATTCACTTCATTTCTTTGCTTTAATTAAAATCCAGCTTTCTCTATGGGAACATTGCTTACAAAAAACATGATCAACTAGAGGCTGGTAATTTTTCCAAAGCCGGGTTATCACAGTATTTAGAAGAGAGTTGGTATGTTTTTAGCACCACATTGCTTATCCTAAATCTTTGCTCCTCTACTCTCCTATAAAAATTCCTTCTTTAAGGATCTGTATATCCATCCAGCTATACCATTGAATAACCACCACATTCTTTATAGACCTTCCTCTCCATCCAAGTCCCATCATTGTATTATTTGGCTTCCCTTCCTCACCCACATGGTTAACTCATCTGACACTTTAACTTCATAAGTTAAGTTCATTTCCTGAGCTCTGAGACTTGTCCTTTTTCTTGAATTCAACCTTTCCCCTGCCTATAGACCAAGACAGGTTTGATGTCTTCAACTGATTCCATATCAAAAATCATAACCTTAAATATCTACATTCTCTGATTTTTATATCTTTTAAAATATGGGTTAAGTATCCCTTATTAAAAATGCTTAGGACCAGAAGGTTTCTGGAATGTGGACTTTTTCAGATTTTGGAATATCTGCATTATTTATTGGTTGAGCATCTCTACTTTGAAAATCTGAAATTCTAAATACTCTGATGAACATTTCCTTTAAGCATCATGTTAGCACTCAAAAAGTTGTGGATTTTGAAACATTTTGGATTTCAGATTTGGGGATTACAAATATTCGTCAAGGACTTTATTCCTTACTTCTACTTTTTTATTCTCTGAACTCAGACTGATCAAGACTTGGCTATTTTCAAAATTTATTAATTGTTCCTGTTATATCTTTAGACTATTCCAAGCATTGTAAGAGACCCAGAAATTCAGATACTAGATAGTTCTAGAACCCCCCAGTACAACTCAATTCAAACAAGGCAACTCCTAGACACATTGTAATTAACTTGGTTGAAGTCACAATGAAAGAGAAAATTCTGTAAGCAGACAGGCACAGGCAACTACTTAACTACAAGGGAGAAAATATCATAGTGATAGTGGGCTTTTCAGCTGAAACTTTTCAAGCCAGAAGAGGGTGGTCATCAGCCTTTAACCTTCTTGCACAAAACAATTTTTCAGCCTCGGATTCTGTAACCTGCAGAACCAAGTTTCTTTTCTTTCTTTTCTTTTCTTTTTTTTTTTGAGACAGAGTCTCAAGCTGTCACTCTGGGTAGAGTGCCGTGGCGTCACAGCTCACAGCAACCTCCATCTCAGGTTCAAGTGATCCTCTTGCCTTAGTTTTTCTATTTTTGGTAGATACAGAGTCTTGCTTTTGCTCAGACTGGTCTCAAACTCGTGAGCTCAAGCAATCCACACACCTTAGCCTTCTAGAGTGCTAGGATTACAGGTGTGAGCCACTGCGCCTGGCTGCTTATTCAATGGAGAAATCAAATATTTTACTGACCTTCAAACACTGAGGAAATTTGCCACAACAAAGATCACCTCTGCACAAAGTACTCAAACGTGTTCTTCACACTGACCATCACAATGGATCACCAACAACATAAAGATACCCAGATGCTAAAGTAGAAAGCCTCACTTCCACAACAGTACAATGGACAAAACTAAGTAACAGATCTTCACAAAATAAGACAAACAGAATTCCACCACACCTACTAATTCTTTAAATAAAGGTGGATGGTTCGGGCGGTGTCTGTGGCTCAGTGTGTAGGGCACTGGCCCAATATACTGAGGGTCACAGGTTCAAACCCAGCCCCAGTCAAACTGCAACAAAAAAATACCCAGGTATTGTGGTGAGGGGCTATAGTCCCAGCTACTTGGGAGGCTGAAGCAAGAGAATCACCTAAGCCCAAGAGCTGGAGGTTGCTGTGAGCTGTGATGCCAGGGCACTCTACTGAGGAGGCCAAAGTGAGACTGTGTCTCAATAAATAAATAAATAAATAAATAAATAAATAAATAAATAAGGATGTTTTGAATTCCCCACTAAAGAGCCAGTGCAGGCTGGTTGAGTAGATTAAAAAAACAAACAAACAAACAAAAAACACAGCCAACTATATGTTGTCTTCAGGAAGCACATCTAAACTCTAAGAAAAACACAAGACTCAGGGTGAAGGGCTAGAAAATATGACCGACAAATGGAGATCAGAAGAAAGCAGGAGTTGCATTCTTATTTGGAGATACAATTGGTTTTAAAACAACAAAAATAAAGACAAATATGGACACTATATATTGGTCAAGGGAACAATACAACAAGAAGATACTTCAGTCCTAAATATCTATACACCAAACTAAAATGCTCCCAGATATACAAAATAAACCCTAACCAATCTGAACAATATGTTATCCTGTAACATCATAATACCTGGGGACTCCAATACCCCTCTTACAGAACTGGACAGGTCTGTCAAGCAGTAACTAAACAAAGAAGCAATGGACTTAAACATGACCTTAGAACAAAGGGACATAACTGACATACAAAACATTTCACCTCTATAATACTGAGTATAAATTATTCTAATCATCCCATGATTATAAGTCAAATCTCCATACATTTAAAATAACAGAAACTATACCTTGTATCTTTTTGTACCACCACTGAATAAAAGTAGAACCAACTCTTATATCTTTAGACTAAATCACACAACATATGATATAACGCAACACATGATACAACTCCACTCAAGCCAATATCTTAAACTTTTATCATTCTGACATGAATGCTCAGAAAAATCTTAATCCTGGATCAATATTTCTGTCAGTTTCTCTATTCCTATATTCAAGTTGCTGAATACAGCAGGAGATAACCCAGTAACCAAGAAGCTGGTGCTATTACAAATATACAATCTCTAACCTCAGGAGTATCCTTAGGGATACAACAATCCATGCATATGAGGCTGGTCTGCTTCCTCTCCCATCTTCTATTACTGGCTTATACTTTTAACACCACTCAGGACTTCTACTCCTCCACATGTCCCTTTATTTTCAGCAAACCACTCATCTTCTATCTTAGGGTAAAAGTAGAAGAAAAAAAAAAGACACAGAGATGAAATAAACCCTTTTAAACTTGCTACTCACCCCCACAACACATTTATCTTCTTTGGCTTTTTCTTACTTCTCACCTATTTCAGTGGAACTGTATCCCACGTCCTGTCTGGGGCTAGTCCTTTTCCTGTACTTTGGATTCCATTTCTGCCTGCCTCATATTTTTGGTTTCTTCCTTCCTTCCTCCTTTTCTAATAGTTCAACTTTTCTCTTTTCTTTAGATCTTTCAGTGCAGCATAAACAAACTCAAGTCTTTCTATCTTAAAAAGATTATTCAACCACATGTCCATCTCTAGCTTTTACCCATCTATCCTTCTTTGTCTCATAGTTAAGTGTTTTAAAAATGCTTTGTCTTTCCATTGATCATTATCCATTTGTTCTTGAAACTATTTCTGGCTTTCACACTTTTCACTAAGGAGGAGATACCTGCTCTTAATCTCCTAAATTCAATGGAAATATGATAATTCCTTTTTAATGTGACTTTTCTGCAATATTAGAATGTCAATTGCTTCCCTTGAAACTGTTCCCCCACCCTTGACTTTCACAACAGCAGTCTTTTTTTTTTTTTTTTTTTTTATTGAATCATAGCTGTATACATTAGTTCAATCATGGGGTACAGTGTGTGGGCTTCACATACAATCTGAGATATTTTCATCAACCTGATTGACATAACATTCATGAGATTTTCTCATTTACTATGTGAAAACATTTTTGATCCATATTTAGAAGTTTTCTCCTGACCCTTCAAATATG
>CAUYON010090828.1:0-27684 GCA_963573935.1 Arctocebus calabarensis
TTCTCAGAACTCCTTCATTTAAGAAGTATATTAGGCTCGGCGCCTGTGGCTCAATGGGCTAAGGCGCCAGCCATGTACACCATTGTGGTGGACGCCTGTAGTCCCAGCTACTTGGGAGGCGGAGGCAGGAGACTCGCTTGAGCCCAAGAATTGGAGGTTGCTGTGAGTTGTGATGCCACAGCACTGTATCCAGGGTGACAGCTTGAGGCTCTGTCTCAAAAGAAAAAGAAAAAAAAAAAGAGGTATATTAGAGTGTAATCTAAACATAGAATTTCTTTAGGCCCTCAAGAGTATTGAGTATCTGGAGGAAGATGCCCAAAAGTCTATAGAGGAAGCAGTGCCTGGGTCCAACACTGATATCCTATCATCAGATGTGGAGGGTACCAGGTGTGAGGAGGAACCATCACAGCTAGAAGAGCTTGCGGACTTCATGGAGCAGGTCTGGAGACTGTTGCCTGTGAACTTGACCCTACTGTAAAATATTTCTTGTTTACTTAAGCCAAGAATAATCACATTTTGATTCAAATGTTGGTGAGTGGAGTGTAAGGAACATAGCTTGTTGTTGTATTAACATTATTCAAAAATGTATTTTTAAAACAGCTTACACCAATTGAAAAATATGCTTTAAATTACCTGGAATTATTTCACACTTCCCTTGAGCAAGAAAAAGAAAGAACTAGTGAGGTAAGAGAATCAACTTTGATTAGTTTAATGTGAAAAAGTCTCAAAATCTTTTGTGTTAAATTTGATTAAAAGTAACTGTGATTTCATAAACTTAAAGAAATAACCCCCCAGGCCCACCAGTGTAGAAACTGAGTTAATATTAAAGGAGTCTTAGAAAACCCTCTGTAGGCAACTGTGAAGCTTATTTTTTACTGTGATGTCTTTTTACTTGATTTGAAGCAGATTATGTTTCATAAGTGATGGGTGGGGCCATGAGGTGGAAGGAAAGCCCCTGTACCCAGAGGCGCCAGCAGTAAGCACTCAAGGGGAAGGATGGGCAGGGTCTATTGCTCCAATTCCCACAGTCTCTGCTGCTCTTTCCACCAGGGTACAGTGACAGCTGCAGTGAGGGAGTGGGAGTCCCGGAACCTGGAGATGCTGCGGGAGAGGGAGGCCCGGCTGCGGCTGGGGCCCGAGGAAGCAGAGCTGCTCACCTACACACGGGAGGATGCCTACAGCATGGTACTTGCCATTCCATGACGCCCAGACACATTCAGACTCTGAGCATGTTCAGGAAAAAACGCCTAAGGAGTTTTTACTCTTCACATCCAAAGAACCCAGTTCATGTTCTAAAAGTATAATTTTTTCTTTGAGACAGAGTCTCATTATGTTGCCCTCGGTAGAGTGCCGTGGAGTCACAGCTCACAACAACCTCAAAGTCTTGGGCTTAAACCATTCTCTTGCCTCAGCCTCCCAAGTAGCTGGGATTATAGGTGCCTGCCACAACGCCCGGCTATTTGTTGTTGTTGTCATTGTTGTCATTGTTGTTTAGCAGGCCAGGGCTGGGTTTGAACCTGCCAGCCCCAGTGTATGTGGCTGGCACCCTTAACTTCTGAGCTACAGGCGCCAACCCAAGCATAATTTTCTTTCTTTTTTTTTTTTTTTTTTGAGACAGAGCCTCAAACTGTCACCCTAGATTGCTGTGGCATCACAGCTCACAGCAACCTCCCATTCCTGGGCTCAAGCGAGTCTCTTGCCTCCATCTCCCAAGTAGCTGGGACCACAGGCGCCTGCCACAACACCTGGCCATTTTTTGGTTGTAGCTGTCATTGTTGTTTAGCAGGCCCGGGCTGGATTCGAACCCGCCAGCTCAGGTGTACGTGGCTGGCACCTTAGCCCGCTGAGCCACAGGCGCCGAGCCCAAGCATAATTTTCTTAATAATTGACACTTTGTTGGAGATTTTCAGTTAGTTACTGACTTTTCCTAAATCGTATTCCCAGCTGTGACTCTTATAAATAGTCTTGTTGATCAGACTTAGTGGGAAAACTTAATAAGTATAAAGATAAATAGTGTGTAGCTTTAACATGAAAATAAGACTTTGTCAAATATTGACTGAGTTGGAAGCAGGACCACGTGGGTGAAGGTGGAAGTCGACTGTCAAATATTGAAACTTGTCTATTTTCCCTGTAGGAATATGTCTATGAAGATGCCAGTGGACATACAGAGGTTATGCCAGTAAGTTCCCTTCTCTTGCTCTGCATGGATGAGATTGCTTCCTGTAAGCAACACATCTGACGAGACATTCTTTCCTCATGCAGCTGTGGACCCCGCCTACGCCCCCCCAGGATGACAGTGACATCTACATCGATTCAGTCATGTGTCTGACATACGAGGCCAGCCCCATCCCAGAGGCAAAGCTACCGCCTGTGTACGTGCGGAGGGAGCGCAAGCGGCACAAGACAGACCCCTCAGGTGTGTGACCCTGCATGTGTCCATGACCCAGGGTGGTGTTGGGCCTGTCAGGGTCCCACCACACTGCCCTTCTATTAATTATAACTGAAAACAGCAAGGGCACTGGAAACAACGAAATAAAAAGACAAGGAATAGGAGGTGACCAATGGGCCCCGTGGCAGATAGCACCGTTAGATACTGACTAACCATAGACATATTCCTACACGGAACATAGACAAGTTTCAATATTTGACAAAATCTTAGTTTCATGTTAAAACCACACACTATTTATCTTCATACTTATTAAGTCTTCCTTCCATTAAGTCTGATCAACACGACTATAAGAGTCACAGCTTAGGAAAAGTCAGTATTTAACTGAGAATCTCCAAGAAAGTGTCAATTATTAAGAAAATTATGCGTTTAAAACATGCTGTCTGCCATGGGGCCCATCGGTCACCTCCTATTCCTTTTAGTTTTTTTTTTGAGGCAGAGCCTCAAGCTGTCACCCTGGGTAGAGTGCCATGGCATCACAGCTCACAGCAACCTCCAATTCTTGAGCTTAAGTGAGTCTCTTGCCTCAGCCTCCCAAGTAGCTGGGAGTATAGGCACCCACCCCAACGCCTGGCTAGTTTTTGGTTGCAGTTGTCATTGTTTGGCAGGCCTGGGCTGGATTCGAACCTGCCAGCTCTGGTGTATGTGGCTGGCGCTTTAGCTGCTTGAGTTATAGGTGCCGAGCCTGTTCCTTGTCCTTTTATTCTGTTGTTTCCAGTGTGGAACCCTTGATGTTTTTAGTTTTAATTAATAGTAAACTCAAGAAAGTGGTTTTGGCCAGGCGCAATGGCTCATACCTGTAATCCTAGTCCTCTGGGAAGCCAAGGCAGGTGGATAGCTTGAGCTCATGAGTTCTAGACCAGCCTCAGCAAAATCGAGACCCCTTCATCTTTACTAAAAATAGAAAAACTGAGGCAAGAGAATCGCTTGAGCCCAAGTTGGAGGTTGCTATGAGTTACGATGCCACAGCATTCTGCCCAGGGTGACAGCTGGAGACCGTGTCTCAAAGAAGAAAGAAAGTAGTTTTGTCTTTAGCAGATGCTTTCTAAGCCCCCTCTGTCCGGAAGCCTTTGCACTTCTTGCTCCCCGAGCTCCTGGTGTGCTGAGGTCCAGGTGTGAGTCCTGTGCCCACCCATGCTCCCTGTGTCTCATCTGCTGCGGTGTGTTCCTTACTTACTATTCTCTGAAGATGACCTCTCTGTCCAGCTACAGGCAGAAAGAAGAAGCAGCGCCATGGGGAGGCAGTCGTGCCCCCGCGGTCCCTTTTTGACCGAGCAGCACCTGGCATGCTGAAGATCCGCCGGGAAGGGAAGGAACAGAAGAAGAACATTCTGCTGAAGCAGCAGACACAGTTTGCCAAGCCTCTGCCAACATTTGCCAAACCAACCGCTGAGTCTGGCCAGGACAGCCCTGAATGGCTCATCAGTGAAGACTGGGCCCTATTGCAGGTGGGCTATTGTCTGTGACTGAGTGTTCAAGTGCTTGGGTGTGTAGGTCACTGTAATAGCTGTGGGGCGTCTCTGGCATGTGACCTCACTCCACTTGGGATCTCACTCTCTAGGCCGTGAAGCAGTTATTAGAGTTGCCTTTGAACCTCACCATTGTGTCACCTGCTCATACACCAAACTGGGATCTTGTCAGTGATGTCGTTAACTCCTGTAGCCGAATCTATCGCTCGTCCAAACAGTGCCGGAATCGCTATGAGAACGTCATCATCCCAAGAGAAGAGGGCAAGGTGAGCACACTTCGTTTGTCTTCCTGGGAAAACACACGTGTGAGTGGTGCCCACTGGCAGCACTGGCTCCTCCATACGTGGAGCTGAGTTCACTGTCTCTGTGCATCTGTGGCAAAGTCAGTCCTGCAGAGCTGTGGAGGGTCCCATGAGGTCACTGTTCTATGCCTGACACATAACACAAGCAGTGACAGATGTTTACCTTGAACTCACCACGATCATGCTCAATGTTAGTAACAGGCCTGACATCTGATGTTTTATGACAACCAACATCTGTACTGCCACTGTCATTAGAAAGTAATATGTCCTGTGAGTAGTTGGTTATGCACAGATAGCCTCCCTGGTGCATTGCTTCTCTCTACAGGTATGGAGTGCTGAGGTATCTTGGGAGCAAGTAGGTGACAGTTGCATGACCCTTCGTTTAGCTGTATGATTCACAAAGTCTCAGAGACTGGCAGGCACAGATGATTGTGGAGCCCCCTGAGGGCATACTTTACACATCTCTGAATGTATGTCAGCCTCTGTGGGCAGAGGACAGTGGTGACCATGGGTGTCCATGCTGAGTCTTAGTGTTGGCAGGAATTGGATCCATTGGGTGAAGGTTGTCAGCCTGCTCTATGCGGTACTCTGCTATGTAGCCTCAGGTGCTTTGTTTACCTGTTCTGTTTCTCAGTAAAACTGGGGAATTTCTCCCTCTTTGGGTACCTCTGAGGCTTGCCTGAGAGATACTAAGAAAGAGTAGTGTTGGCATTATGTTAGGTCTTGGGAAAAGTGCCTGTGTCCAGCCACAAGGCATCTGGCTTTAGGCTTCTAATGCAGGCAGGTGCCTGTGATGCTGCCTGTCTAGTTGTGATGTGCTCATGTCAATTTTATTTCAGAGCAAAAATAACCGCCCTCTCCGTACAAGCCAAATCTACGCTCAGGATGAGAATGCCACACACACCCAGCTGTACACAAGTCACTTTGAACTGATGAAGATGACTGCGGGCAAGAGGAGCCCCCCAATCAAGCCCCTGTATGTTTTGTTTCCTGTGTTGTCACTTGATGTCAGTTATGAGTAAACTGCGTGAAGCTTGGTTTTTGATATGTGTTTTTAACTTTTCCTTCTGCATTATATTTTCCCGTATTTGGTTAATTACTGTCTCATTTTCTGTACTGCAGGCTTGGCATGAATCCCTTCCAGAAAAACCCCAAGCATGCCTCTGTGTTGGCAGAAAGGTATTTCTGTATTTGTGACATTTCTTACTGTTTGAAATTATTTCATGTGAGTATTCATTTAAATCCAATAGCTAGTGAATTGTGCACACGGCGGTGTGTTCCAGGCGTCAGCTGTGGACAGTGCAGGCATGAGTAGGTGGCCCCTGCTTGTCTATGTGATGGGGGTCATCCCTGCTGGCACTCTTTGGGGGAAGACATTCAGGATGTGACAAGTGTGTCTGAGTCGCTGCCTTCATGTCTCCCTCTCCTTGCACACACATTTTATTACTATCCCTTAACAATATATCAAGTTTAGGGGTAAGTGTATTTGTTTTGAAATTCCACAAAGGAAAAAGCAAAGAGGAGTTGACAAGTGGGTAGAGAAGCAGATGTGACAAAGTAAACATAGAGGGATGTGGACCGTGGAGCCTGAGTGCCAAGTATACAGGATCTGTGGCATTTCTGTGTGCAGACTGTAACACACAGAGAGGAAAGCAGGTGTCACTTCTGGCTCAAGCACCAGCATTACCCAAGTACAGTTTCCTGGCCAAGTGGACTGGCTCATGACGAGTCTCCTGAGAGCCCCCGATGGCTTTTTGGGACAAGGCCCTGGCTACTAGCCCATGGCCTCCCTGTTGAGAGCTGCACACCCTTTGCTGCTCTGTTGTCTTCACCACATGATTACCTTCAGGTGGACTGTGTGTGTCATGAGTATTGTCTGTAAGCTTCCTGGCCGCTCCCAGTGCCCAGTGTCACAGAGCAGGTATTTGACCATACTTATCAATTGAGTAAAGGGATAGATTTATTCAGCTAATACTTGTAGGCAGGCTTTAGGTTGGCATAGTGCTGGGCATTCTGCAGGCCCAAGATGGGCACAGTCCTGCCCTTTTTCTCTAACCAGTCTTCCAGTTCTGGTTCTGAGTCTTACCAGTTCTTCCAAGTGCAGTGAGGACACATGTGACACCGGTATGGGCACACAGAGAAGCTCTAGCAGTAGGGGGTATGCTCAGGAAAGATCTGAGCTCGGTGGAGGGGAAGTGGCCTTAGTGTGGAGCCAAGAGCTGGAAGGTTCCAGGCAGCAGCCACACTTGCTGCAGGCCAGAGGCTGGTGGTGTGTCCAGCTTAGGTCAAAGAAGGGGCTAGGTGGTGGGTTGAAGTGGTCACCCCTCTTTGTGGTGTGCACACTCACTGCAGAGAGAGGGCAGGTCGGTAGTACATGCCTGGGATATGTCACAGGCTGGGCAGGGGACAGCATCGAGTGTGGGTGTGTGTCTATAGGGTTATGGGGTTTGTCTAGGGAGCCTGTGGGAGGGGGATGTGGGGGACCACATGAGAAGGCTGGGGAGACTTATTGGGGGCTGTTCTCTGTTAGGTGTTTAAAGATCTCTGTAGGGGGGGTTTGAGGTGAAACCCCCTGAGTTAAGTGGGGCTGCAAGGAGAAGGCAACCCCAGGAGTGCAGACCTGGGGCTCCTTAACAGAAGTTGCGTGTCAGGGTTCACTTCAGTTTTGGGGTATTGGGTTAAGTTAGGACAGATATGTGTTGGGTTAAGGTAGGAGATATTTGATCCTATTTAAACTCTGCAGAATCAGGCCCAGAGGGTAGGGAGAGGGCAGAGCTAAGAGAACAGTGAAGGAGGCCCGGATTTTTGAAGAGCTGAGATTCAGCCATGGGCAGGCAGAGGTATCTGCAGGAGGGAGCCCTGGTGGCTGAGTTGAGGGGGTTCAGTACGGGTGGAGGGTGCTGTGAGCTCTTGCTGCAGACATTGTGGGCACCTCACATTCAGGTACCACATGGTCTGTAGAAGGGCAGGGAGAGAGGTGGTTGATATCAGAGGCAGCTTTGCTCCTTTCTGAGGTCTCCTTACCTGCAAAGAACACACTAGACTTTACACCCTCTCCTTTGGGGTAAGGGTAGAGCTGTCCTTGGCATTTTGTGCATGGGGTTTCAACAGTATTTCTCCATTTTAGAACATACCTGTTTATTTTTAACTTTTGCTATTGTCTTTCAGTGGCATCAACTATGACAAGCCACTGCCTCCCATTCAGGTTGCATCTCTCCGTGCAGAGCGAATTGCAAAAGAAAAAAAGGTGTGATGCCCTGGGCCCTTTGCTTGCTCGGGAAATGTGGTGGCTCTGACTCTGGTGGACCTGGGATGATGTACATAGGCTGAGGTCCTGCTCCTCCAGCGGCTTCTCTCCTTTCTTGACTCTCCCAGGCCTTGGCTGACCAACAAAAGGCACAGCAGCCAGCCGTGGCACAGCCTCCACCCCAACAGCAGCAGCAGCAGGCCCCGCCCCCTCCACAGCAGCCGCCACCACCACTGCCACAGCCACAGGCAGCCAGCAGCCAGCCAGCAGCGGGGCCACCAGCTGTCCAGCCCCAGCCTCAGTCCCAGCCCCAGCCCCAGCCACAGGCCCCACCACAGCCAGTGCAGGCCCCAGCCAAGGGACAGCCTGCAATTACCACCGTGGGCGGCGCCGCAGTGCTGGTGAGGATGGCTCCATCTCCATGTGGAGTTGCCGCCACACCTGCACTTGGTTCAAGTGCTTTTTATGAAAACAATTGCTTGTTGTCAGTTTTAGCACATCCCCAGCCTACAGACCTTACACTTTGAGGACTGTCCCTGGAGGGAGTTTGTGTTCACCCAACTCCTGCCATATCTCTTCCAGGGTTTTTGTGGGCTTAGTGATTTCATTGAGTTTGGGAGGTGGAGGCAGCTCTTCTTTGTGGAGGTGATTGGGAAGTTTGAGATTACCTGGATTTTATAAAACATAACTGTGGGCTCGGTGCCCATACCACAGTGGTTATGGTGCCAGCCACATACACCGAGGCTGGCAGGTTAGAGCCTGGCCCAGGCCTGCTAAACAACAATGACAACTGCAACAAAAAAATAGCCAGGCATTGTGGCACGTGCCTGTAGTCCCAGCTACTGGGGAGGCCAAGGCAAGAGAATTGTGGAGTTGGAAGTTGCTGTGAGACACCACAACACTCTACTGAGGGAAACATAGTGAGACTGTGTCTCAAAAAAACAAAAACAAACAAAAAAAAACTTGTGACAGACTCACCTCCTTTATTCCCTATAAACTACAAAGCAGGTCCTGTTTGTGCCATTATGTAAACGAGAACCATGATAAGCTACCATGTCATGAAAACATGTATTAGGTGCTCTTCACAGGCATACATCTTCAGTACTTCCTTGTCAATGTCCACACTTCAGTACCATCCTTTACCATGTGTGGCTATGTGTGTGGTACATACCCTGAAATCATGTGTGCAGACTCACACAGAGAACAGGGAAGCACTTTGGACTGTCAGATGTGTGAAAATACTTTTCTTACATAGACCTGTTTCCTCTATTGTTCTCTTTTTTTTTTTAAACTTACATTTACATAGGCTGGCCAGGTGGCTTATGCCTGTAATCTCAGCACTTGAGAGGTAAAGGCGGGAAAATCCCTGAATTTAGGAGTTCAAGACCAGCCTGAGAAAGAGCTAAATCCTTTCTCTATAAAAAATAGAATAATTAGTGGGGCGTGATGATGGGCTTTATAGTCCCAGCTACTCAGGAGGTTGAGGCAGGAGGATCGGTTAAGCCCAAGAGTTTGAAGCTGCTGTGAGCTATAATGAGGCCACTACACTCCAATCCAGGTGACAGAGTGAGAGTTTGCCTTAAAAATAAAACTAGAAAAATTTGCTTGTAGTGGGATTTTTATATGTACTTGGGCAACTTGATTCTTCATTCCAAAGATAACAATAAATGCCTGCTTGGTACAAGGATTGCCACAGTAAGCAACATGGTCAAAGTCCCTGCTCACTTGAGTTTGCATTCTGTGGGAGTCAGGCCATCATGCAGAGCAAGATCTGTCAGACATCACTTTAAATGTTGACACAAAGGAATCAAGGTAGAGCAGTGAGTGACTGGTTGGTTAGGAAGAGCCTTTGTGAGGAGTTGGCATTTGAGCAAAGGCCTGAATGACAAGGAAGTCAGTCACGAGAAGAACAAAAACAGCAAGTGCAGAGGTCCTGATTTTGGCTGGGGGACAGAAAGGTCAGTGTGGTTGGAGCCAGGTGATAAGGAACAGAGTGGTGTGGTCAGGGCAAAGGAAGTATGGGCGGGAGGTAGAGGGATGGGTGGTGTGGTGGTATAGGATGGGTTGTGGGAGACAGGAGTGGGTTGAGGTGTGTAGGACAAGGTGGCAAGGATGGGTAGGGAGGTAGAAGGTGGGTTTGAGGCAGAGAGGTAGGTTGGGGGTGGATGGATAGGTGCGGAGGTGGAGGGTAGGTTGTGGGGCAGAGGGATGTGTTGCAGGGTAGAGGGTGGGGTAGAAGGATGGGTTGGTTATGGGGCATTGGAGTGGGTTGGGAGGTGGAGGGTAGGGTTGACTAATAAGTAGAGAGGTAGATGGTGGGTTGCAGAACAGATGGGTTGGGGGTGGAGGGTAGGGCAGGAGAATGGGTAGGGAGTTGTAGAGTATCAGGGAGGGATAGGTGGAGAAGTGGGATGAAGGTCTCGCTGAAGTTGGCCTTTGTGGTGAAGGTTAAATTTGATTCTGAATGAACTAAGAAGCCTTCAGAAGGTTCATTCAGGGGAGAGGTGCCATGAAATTTAAAGGATTTTTTTTTTTTTTTAAACAGGCAGGAACCATTAAAACATCAGTTACTGGGACAAGCATACCAACAGGTAAGATGGATACAGAAATAAATGTTGAGGCTCAGCGCCTGTAGCTCAAGCGGCTAAGGCGCCAGCCTCATAAACCACAGCTGGCGGGTTCGAATCCAGCCTGGGCCTGCCAAACAGTGACAACTACAACCAAAAAAACAGCTCAGCTCTGTGGCAGACGCCTATAGTCCCAGCCTCGGGAGGCTGAGGCAAGAGAATTGCTTAAGCCCAGGAGTTGGAGGTTGCTGTGAGCTGTGATGCTGCAGCACTCTACCAAGGGCAATAGCTTGAGGCTCTGTCTCAAAAAAAAAAAAAAAAAAAGAAAGAAAGAAATGTTGAAATAAATTAATTTTTCCTTATTCTCTTGCCTTACTCAGTGTCTGTGTTTGTAGGCACTGTGAGTGGAAATGTGATTGTGAACACCATAGCGGGCGTCCCAGCCGCCACCTTCCAGTCTATTAACAAGCGTCTTGCTTCACCTGTGGCTCCTGGGTCCTTGACTGTGAGTTATCCCTTCACCTAGGGTAGCACACCAGGACTTTGTATCTGGAGAGATTATTATTTCTTTTAAATATTTCATGAGTGAAAAAAGTACTAATCTTGTTTGGATTTGGTAAGATAAATAGCTAATCATTATTGTAGTTTCAGAAACATTTAGGTTTCTAGATGGTTTAGGGCAGTGGTTCTCAACCTGTGGGTCTTGATCCCTTTGGACTGTATTAAAGGTTTGCAGCATTAGGAAGGTTGAGAACCACTAGTTTAGTGGATGGGTTCTGTTTAGTACTTTGAAGGAATGAAAATATGAGCTTCATATGTGAGTGTGGATGTGAGTGCATTGAAAATCTCCCCTCCCAGAATGATTTCCATAGAGGAGGTAGGTGGGATATAAAGATAAGTCTTTGATTCTGATGACAAAGGTGTTCCCAAGTGCATGTCACTCTGTCCACATGTGGAAACAGAGAAGCAGAAAGGAGATGATTGCTCTCTGGGGGACACGATGTCACACAAGGGCATGGCTTGGTTTCATGTTGCTGGAGTGTATGTTAGGACCAGGTAGGGCACAGGAGAGGAAGTGGTTGATGGATGCAGGAATGTCTGGACCCTTGGTGTAGAGTGTGGGGGCCCTTGGGCAAAGGGAAAGAGGCAGAGCTATGAAACCCTAAGCACAAACTTAGGGGATATGTTCCAGTGTCAAGCCACTGCTTCTCTTTGATATTTCCATCAAAACAAGACAGAATAAGGAGTTTAAATGCATATCCTGTTTTCTATTTAGTCAGAGTCCTTTATTTATTTATTTATTTTGCGGTTTTTGGTCAGGGCTGGGTTTGAACCTGCCACGTCCGGCATATGGGGCTGGTGCCCTACTCACTGAGCCACAGGCGCTGCCCCGATTTAGTCAGAGTCCTAAAGGCAGCATGTACCCTGAGCGAGAAGAGACTATGCTGCAAAGTCACTTTGGCAAGTAGAATAATGTCCCTCCTAGGGTCTAAAAAGTATCTTTCCTATGAAGATGGTGTTGCTGCAGTAATCTGGACACAGATTGCAGTTAGACTTGTAGGTGAATGGGATTGGTTAAGGAGTCCAGAAGTAGACTGACACACACACACATGTGTATTTGTTAAAAAATGGAATGGGATGGGTGGTGCCTGTAGCTCAAAGGAGTAGGGCGCTGGCCCCATATGCCAGAAGTGGCAGGTTCAAACCCAGCCCCGGCCAAAAACTGCAAAAAAAAAAAAAAGCACGGGAATTCAGTAAAGAAAGGATAGTTTTCCGATAGATGGTGCTGTGACTATTGGGTAGCCCTATGCAAAACAGTGAACCTAGATCCATAACTTATACCATATATAAAAAGTCCCTCAAAATAGATGGAAGACCTTCATGTAAAGCCAAAAACTATAAACTTTAAACACAAACAGTAACATTTCTAGAAGAAAGCATAGGAGAAAATCTTTCTGCCTTGATTATAAACATTTCTTAGGATACCAAAAGTTTATGAATCATGAAAAAAATTGATAAATTGGACTTCATCAAAATTAAGAACTTATATTCCTTGAAAAATATTAAGAAAATGAAAATCGGGCTGGGTGTGGTGGCTCATGCCTGTAATCCTAGCACTCTGGGAGGCCGAGGTGGGTGGACTACCTAAGTTCAGGAGCTTGAGACCAGCCTAAGCAAGAGTGAGACCCCATCTCTAAAAATAACTAGATGCTGTTGTGAATGCTTAAGCCCAAGAGATTGAGGTTGCTGTGAACTGTGACGCCATGGCACTCGACTGACTCTGCAGTACTCTACCAAGGGTGATAAAATGAGACTCTGTCTCAAAAAAAAAAAAAACAACACAGACTGGTAGAAAATATTTTCAAAATATACCTAATAAAGGACTGGTACTGAAATTATATAAAAATTCTTCAATAAGAAATTCTTCTTATTAATTTCTTCTTAAGAAAACTTTGAGACATGGGGAGAAGATTGATGAATAAGAAATACATGAGGCTTGGCACCTGTGGCTGAACGGGCTAAGGCGCCAGCCACGTACACCTAAGCTGGCGGGTTCGAATCCAGCCTGGGCCTGCCAAACAACAATGATGGCTGCAACCAAAAAATGGCCGGGCGTTGTGGTGGGCACCTGTAGTCCCAGTTACTTGGGAGGCGGAGGCAAGAGACTCGCTTGAGCCCAGGAATTGGAGGTTGCTGTGAGCTGTGGATGCCACAGCACTCTACCCAGAGTGACAGCTTGAGGCTCTGTCTCAAAAAAAAGAAATACATGAAAGGCTCGGTGCCTATAGCTCAGTGGCTAGGGCGCCAGCCATATACACCAGACCTGGCTGGTTCAAATCCAGCCCAGGCCTTTCAAACAACAGTGACAACTACAACCAAAAAATAGCTGGGCGTTGTGGTGGGTGCTTGTAGTCCCAGCTACTTGGGAGGCTGAGGCAAGGGAATTGCTTAAGCCCGAGAGTCTGAGGTTGCTGTGAGCTGTGATGCCATAGCACTCTACTGACTGTGTCTCAAAAAAAGAAAAAAAAAAAAACCACAAAAATGTACTCCTCATTACTTATTAGGGAAATGCAGTGATACTTAGCTGTGCACCTGTGAGAATATTTTGTTTCTCCCATCTCTGCCTGGTGCCCTCCTCTTCATCCTTGGTGTCATGAGTTCTCGAGTTAATCCTGCCCTCCTAGTACTCACGCACAGAATGATGCTATGTGCTAGAAGAGAGCTTTAAAAAACACAAAAACCAGCTCGGCGCCTGTGGCTCAGCGGGCTAGGGCGCCAGCCACGTACACCTAAGCTGGCAGGTTCGAATCCAACCCGGGCCCGCCAAACAACAATGACGGCTGCAACCAAAAAATGGCTGGGCGTTGTGGCAGGCGCCTGTAGTCCCAGCTACTTGGGAGGCAGAGGCAGGAAACTCGCTTGAGACCAGGAATTGGAGGTTGCTGTGAGCTGTGATGCCACATCACTCTATCCAGGTCGACAGATTGAGGCTCTGTCTCAAAAAAAAAAAACAAAAACCTGACAATGTCAGATGCTGGTGAGGATGCAGAGTGGTTGGAGCTCTCTAACGTTGCTGGTGGGAATGCAAAATCTTAGTCACTTTGGAAAACAGTTCTGTCATCTTTCATAAATTAAACATAAACTTACAGTATAGTTTAGCAGTTCTGCTAGATACTTCCTGAAGAGAAAGAGAAATGTAAGTTTACACAAAGAATCTGAACACAACTATTTATAGTGGCTTCCTTTATAATTGCTAAAAAGGGAAACAACCCAATGTTCCTTAGCTGGTGAATGGACTGGTAAATGGTGGTACATCTGTACAATCTGGCTCTACCCAGCCATATGGAAGAATGGACTCCTGAAATACATGCGCATGAAAGAATCTCAGGTACATTTTGCTACTAAGTGAACAGAATTTCAAAGGGTTCTTGGCGGCAGCGCCATGTCCGTCCGTGAAGGTGGCAAGAAAAAGCCCCTGAAACAGCCTGAGAAGCAGGCGAAGGAGATGGATAAGGAAGATAAGGCATTCAAACAGAAACAAAAAGAGGAGCAGAAGAAACTCGAGGAACTAAAAGCGAAGGCCGCAGGGAAGGGCCCCCTAGTCACAGGTGGAATTAAGAAATCTGGCAAAAAGTAAGCTGTTCCTTGTGCCTGAGATGATGATGATTGATTCCTATTTAAACATCCTTATTCCCTGTCATAACATCTTTTCCCACCAATAGCTAAAATGAAGTGTTGTCTTAGAGCCTATTGTACATTTAAGAATAAACTTTTGTAAAAAAAACAAAAAAAAACAAAGGGTTCTTATGTTATATGATCCATTTAAATAACATTATAAAAGAAAAGCAAAACTATAGGGACAGAAAACAGATAAATGGGCCAGGTGTGGTGACCCACGCCTGTAATCCTAGCACTCTGGGAGGCTAAGATTGGTTGCTTGAGCTCAGGAATTCAAGACCAGCCCGAGCAAGCGTGAGACCCCTATCTCTATGATAAATAGAAAAATCAGCTGAGTATTGTGGCAGGTGCCTCTAGTCCCAGCTACTCCAGAGGCTGAGGCAAGAGGATCACTTAAGTCCAAGAGTTTGAGGTTGCTGTGAGCTATGATGCTATGGCACTCCACCTAGGGCAAAAGAGTAAAACTCTGTCTAAAATAAATAAATAAAAACAGATTAAATGACCTCAAGGTACTGGAGGTGAAAGAGAGGTTTGACTACAAGAAAGTACCTGAGAACTTTCAGGAGTGATGGCTATTCTGTATCTGGACTGTGGTATTACTTTCAGTCATATTTGTGTTTGGCAAAATGCATAGAACTGAATGCCTAAAACAGGTAAGTTTTACTCTATGTAAGTTAATAAATAAGTCAATAAATCTGACTTAAAAAATTAAAACTCCAAGCAATAAAAAAATACTCGTATTTAAAGTTTTTCTGGTATGTGACTTAACATTATTTCATTTATTTTTCTTTCTGCTTTGCAACAAACAATTTTAGGATTAGTCATCTGAATAAATAACAAAAACTGTTACGCTCATGCTATTGAGAGCATTCTGTATGATCACTACTGTTTCTATGAGTGTAGGAAGCCAAGATCACCACTTTTAAGGTTTTATTTTGAAAAAGACATATTTATTTGTGATATTTAAAATACAAAGTAATTCGTTCACTATAGATTTAATTAATTAATTAATTATTTTGAGACAGAGACTCACTATGTTGCCCTGGGTAGAGTGCCGTGGCATTATAGCTCATAGCAACCTTAAACTGTTGGGCTTACGCGATTCTCTTACCTCAGCCTCCCAAGTAAATAGGAGGCCGCCACAATGGCTGGTTATTTATTTATTTAGTTTGGTTGTAGCTGTCATTGTTGTTTGACAGAGCTGGGCTGGATTCGAATCTGCCAGCTCTGGTGTATGTGGCTGGGTGCCCTAGTAGCTAAGCTACAGGCACAGAGCCCACAATAGATTTTCTGAGTGACTATAAAAAGACAGGGTGTTTCCCCTGTACTGTGGGCATAGAACTATGAGCCAAAGACATGGTGGCTGTAATGGGTCTCTCATAGCTCTGTGGCTGGAATGGAGAGAGAGGTGTTGCTATAACGTGGTGGGCTGCTGGTGGAATTAGGCCAGCAGTTCTCAACCTATGGGTTGCGACCCACAGGAACTGCATTAAAGGGTCACAGCATTAGGAAGGTTGAGAACCACTGAGTTAGGGGAAGCTTTCTGGAGAAGGTAACAATAGGCTTAAAAAGGATAGGAAGTATGTGATCTACAAAAATGGCTCTTCTGAAGGCAGGGCAAATATTGTGAGCAAAGGTCAGAGGTAGGGAGTAATTTTGTATAGAGAACAGCAAGCCACCCTGCTGAATGGAACACTGAACAGGTGGTTGCTATGTGCTTGGCACTGTGTAACTTTGAGGTTAGATTGTGTTGAGCTAGAGAATATGGATTTATGCCCTAGGCAGTGGTGTTTGAACAGAGGCGTGATATTATATATGTAGGTTTGATTCTAGTGGAAAGGCTTAGGAGAAAACTCTTTCTTTCTTTTTTTTTTTTAAAGACAGAGTCTCACTTTGTCACCCTCAGTAGAGTGCCATGACGTCAAAGCTCACAACCTCCAGCGCTTGGGCTTACGCGATTCTCTTGCCTAAGTCTCCAGCGTAGCTGGGACTGCAGGTGCCTGGCACAACACCCAGCAATTTTTTTGTTGTTGCAGTTTGGCTGGGGCTGGGTTCAAACCTGCCACCCTCCGTATATGAGGCCGGCGCCCTACTCAGTGAGCCACAGGTGCCACTCGGAGAAAACTATTGCGATACTCAAAAAAAAGACTTCCATTTCTCGGCCTGAGCCAGAACAAGACCTTGTCTCTAAAAATAGCCGGTGATGTGGTGGGTGCCTGTAGTCCTAGCTACTTGGGAGTCTGAGGCAAGAAGATCACTTAAGTCCAAGAGTTGGAGATTGCCGTGAGTTGTAACTCCATGGCACTCTACCGAGGGCAACAAAATGAGACTCTGTCTCAAAAAAAAAAAAAAAGACTTCTGTTTCTAATAAAATGAGTTAATTACCTTTCCCCCCCACTCAGGTAGTGCATATTTATTGAAAATTTTCTTCAACAATGGTGACATCAAGACCCCAAATTACAAAACATGATGACATTTGATACTTACAAAAATAGAGTTAGTTACTTTTATACCACTCTTTTAATGAGCTAAAATTATTGGGTAAAATATTTTTTAAATGATCTTAAAAATTTCAAGGAATTGGCAAAAGAATAGTTATCAGGCCAGAATCTAAGGGAAAAAAGAAACTGAGAGAGATAAATAGGATACATCAAAGCTGTATTTACCTTGAGAATAAATTTCAACTTGTGGGACAAGAGGATTCAAGTTCCAGTCCAAGCCTTGCCCAGGTGGAAAATTTAAAATGCTATTGGTACATTGAGCGAGGGCTCCAAAGCCTGAACCTTTAGGGCAAGAGTGAGCCAGAAGTAAATATCATCTTCCTTTTGCCTTCAAAGGTTAAAATGAAGGTTGGCAAGGGACTGTCCCTGAAAAGATAAAACCACAAGTCAGCTCTGCTGTCATTCTGCTGCCCAAGTTGATAATGTTCCCCAAAGCTCCTCAAGTCAAGTGAAGTCGACCTGGATGGTAGTTCTGGTCAGCTGGAGAATCTATGACTTCTGAGAATCTCCACAAATAATTTTTAAATATAATGAGTAGCATGCAATAAAAAGAAATGAGCTATGATTGCACCACTGCACTCCAGCCTGGGGCAATGGAGTAAGACCTGTCTTGAAAAAAAAAAAGCAAAAGCACACTAAAAATACAAGAAAATAGAACATAGGTTATGCATATGTGAATCAAGGGGGTAAGTGAACATTTTAGGAAATTTCAGAGGTGTGGAGTCAGTATTAGGCCTTCTCTTCCAACTTTTTGTGGGACTTGGGAGGGTGGAGCAGGGTCTGAGCCACGTGGGCTACTGCCCTTACCCCTAGCCAGAGTGAGGGATGTAGGGGGCCGTGAAGATGCTCTGAAGTTTTGGCAATTGAAGTTAAGATGATAAAGACTCTATGTACAAGGTCACATTTGAGGCTGCAGCTCTGTACAAACTGGGGGTTGTGGTGGAGAGGCAGGACTGTACATTGTGTGTTTTGGGGTAAGCATGTGCATCTGGAGGTAGTGGAGAATTTCTAACTGTTCCTTGGGACAAGGTATGAGGGAGGAGAAGGGTGGGAGCTCTTGAGTTTTACCTAGGAGACCAGTACTCTTGCAGAACTTTGTGAAAGCCCTGAAAGCTACCCTTTGTTCTCCCTCGACTTTGGAGTTAAGGTGCTTTTCTGTCTTATTCTGCCTGTGAGAAGGCCTGGGATGCAAGTGGAATAATTGGTGATTCCCTCTGTTTTCCTTTCTAGACACCTGGAGCCTCTGCCCCTGCCCCAGTGGCCCACAGCCAGCCCCAGCCTCGGGCAGTCGGCTCCCCAGCCACAGCAGCCACTGACTTGGTGTCCATGGCAACCACACAGGGTGTTCGAGCGGTCACATCTGTGACAGCCTCGGCTGTGGCCACCACCAGCCTGACCCCAGTACAGACTCCAACACGGTCTTTGGTGCCCCAGGTGTCCCAAGGTAACGGTGGCCTGGTGCTTGTTGAAATGCCAGCTTCTACTGGTCTTCTGAGGGTCAGGGGGGTGGAGCCATGTCTCCATCCAATCCTAACAAACAAACCTCTCCTCAGGCACAGGGGTTCAGCTTCCAGGAAAAGCCCTCAGCCCTGCACATTTCCAGCTCCTCAGGCAACAGCAACAGCAGCAGCAGCAGCAGCAGCAGCAACAACAGCAGCAGCAGCAGCAGCAGCAGGCGCCGCCACCTTCCCAGGTGCAGGTTCCACAGATCCAGGGCCAGGCTCAGCCCCCCACACAGATCAAAGCTGTGGGCAAGTTGACACCGGTGAGCATATCTCAGAAAAGTGTAAACAGGCAGCGCCTGTGGCTCAGTGTGGGCGCAAGCCCCATATACCGAGGGTGGCGGGTTCGAACCCGGCCCGGCCAAACTGCAACAAAAAAATAGCCAGATGTTGTGGTGGGCGCCTGTAAGTCCCACCTACTCGGGAGGCTGAGGCAAGAAAATCACCTAAGCCCAAGAGCTGGAGGTTGCTGTGGGCTGTGACGCCCCAGCACTGTACCAAGGGCACCAAAGTGAGACTCAGTCTCTATTTAAAAAAAAAAAAGAAAGATAAAAGAAAAGCATAAACATATGTATCTCACTGGAGGTTGTAAATGTATAACAACATTTGGTGCCTTGTTGTGGGGTGCAATTCAAAGTATATTTTGCAAAACTTAGCTTCACCTTTCTGTTTTGTTTTATTTATATACAGTAACCCTTTGATCATGCATTTGAGAATTGTCTTACAACTGTTCATAGCATTTTGGAGATCTTAATTTCCTGTTTCCACACATATCTTCTTGCTTAGCTTTCATGAGCTTAGTATGGAGAGATTCCATCCCCAAAGAAGATTAGAAAGCTGATTTCCTGTCATTGTTGTCCAGAGAAAGTGCTAGTGACAGCCCTCCTGCTCCTTAGCAGTCTTAGGAGGCTGGGTTGTGGGAACTCGTTTCATTAGGGAAGTTCTTCCGTAGTGTTGTTTCTTAAAAGCTGATCATTGGAGTTCTGAGGTATCTGATGTCTGCTTGTCTATGTACCTGCATTGCCATTATTTCTTTTAAACACATAAAAGGAAATGTTATATCCCTGCTATAAATGGAAAAGTCATCTGTACACATACTTGTTATAGGAAGTAACCCCTAGAACTGTGCAGTAAAAACCAGATGCTGAACATATTTGTAAGCTCTGGTTGGCTGAGGCCTGAGTGGGGTCATCTACTCCCCAGGCACAGGGAGAAAGCAGAGGAGCCTGGGGAGGTGAGCCTCTGTGCACATTTCTGGACCTCCTAAGAGGTCTCATGGCCTTGAGGGACAGTGGATGAGAGCTGTGGTGCTGTGGTCGCTGGCCAGATCAGGCTCTATGTGGACCTTAAGCACACAGCTCCTTCAGCATATTAGCCACCTTGCAAGGGATCAGTGGTTGCCACATTGCTCAGTCCCCACATAACCCACTCCAATCACTGTAAGTGGTTGCCCAGTCCATACTAAGGTTGGGAGTTCCTGGACTTAGCAGAGGCAAATGGTTGTGTGGTGAGAGCTAGGCTTTAGCCCCATACCAAGTACCTGCTTGATGCTGTCTCACCTTCCTAAAATCAGCCTCCACACACATTTCTCTCTTGGCTGAGCCCTTCTTACATGCTACTTGCCTGGTCCCTCTAGTCATCATTCTCTTTCTAATCAGTCCCAAAGTTATTTCCCTCTCCAGCATGTCAGGAGATCCAGTAGTCATAAACAATTCAGTATAAATTTTCTTTTAAAATTAAAAAAAGGGGGGGGAAGCATTTTGTTTTTTTGACATTTTAATTTTTCTTAAAGACCTCAGATTTATTAATAAGTTATTGTTTACTATTCAACTTCTTTACAAATAAATTTAATGGTACTACCAATTTAAATTGGCTTGTTGTGAGAGATAAGAACCTAGAAATTTTACTAGAACTTGTCTGTCAGAACCACTATTTCTAGTTTTCATTGATGAGATCTAATTTTAAGGCTCATCACCCATAGTTCAGTGGTTAGGGCACAAACCATATACACCGGTGCTGTGGGTTCAAACCCTGTCCTGGCCTGATAAATGACAGTGACGACTACAACAAAAAAATAGCTGGGTGTTGTGGTGGGCACCTGTAGTCCAAGCTACTTGGGGGAGGCTGAGGCAAGAGAATCGCTTGAGCCCTAGAGTTTGAGGTTGCTATGAGACTGTGACATCATGGCACTCTACCAAGGGTAACATAATGAGACTCTGTCTCAAAAAAAAAAAAAAAAAAAACAAGAAATGTAATTTTTAATAAATGAACCCTTAAAAGTATGGGAAAGCCCTTAGGGGTGGCTAGCACACCACGTATGGACAGGTACTCACTTTGGTGTGTAATGGACAGTAGGGGAGTGGCTTGAAGTGAAGGTGTCTGGTTTAAGAATGGGACACAGTCGATGTTGTTTAGAAGATCCTTTGTTTGGGCTTTAGGACCATCTCATCAAAATGCAGAAGCAGAAACTGCAGCTGCCTCCACAGCCCCCACCGCCACAGGCCCAGCCAGGGCCCCCACAGCCAACAGCGCAGGTGCAAGTGCAGCCCCCGCAGCCCCCGCAGCAGCAGAGCCCCCAGCTCACCACGGTCACGGCCCCACGTCCTGGAGCCCTGCTCACGGGCACCACCGTAGCCAACCTCCAAGTGGCCCGGCTTGTAAGTTCCCATTTATACATTTGTTTTCCAAAAGCAAAGTCTCTTTAAATCTTTTTTTTTTTTTTTTTTTTTTTTTTGCAGTTTTTGGCTGGGGCTGGATTTGAACCTACCACCTCCGGCATATGGGGCTGGAGTCCTATTCCTTTGAGCCACAGGCGCCACCCTGTCTCTTTACATCTTAATTGAACTGTTACTGCTTGCCCAGGAGCATGTGAGGTGTCATGATAAACTAATAAGTGAAGCATTGAGACTAGCCATGGTGGCTGACACTTTTCATCCCAGGAATTTGGGAGGCTGAGGCAGAAGCATTACTTGAGGCCCGGAGTTCAGGAGACCAGCCTGAGCAACATAGTGTGACTTGACCGCTACAAAAAAAACAGAAGAACACAAGCCAGGTGTGGACTATACTCCTGTAGTCCCAGCTAGTTGGGCAGGAGGATCGATTGAGTCAAGCAGTTTGAGGTTGCTGTGAGCTATGACGCTACAGTACTCAACTCAGGGTGCCATAATGAGATACTGTCTCAGAAAAATAAAAGGAATAGAATAAGTTGGAATAAGCCTCATTTTAGGAATGTTAGAAGAAATTAAATGTCTATTACCAAGAAGTTCATTAAATAAATTATAGAGCCAACAATGGAATCTTAAGCAACTTTGGGAAGTGATTATTGTAAAAGGAAGACAGAATATAGTTAACCCCATTTTTATATTTTTTTTATGGTGAGCCACACAGAGGTGAATCATGGCCAGAAGTTAAATACCAGTTTTATTGTTCATATGTAGGGTCATTCCAGGGGTATGGGTGATTTTTAATTTCCTCTATTTTCTTAGGTAATCTCAGTTTTTGTGCATATAAAAATAGATCTATTTTCATTTCCCTTTTTAAAAATGTAATTTAAGAAAAAAATCCTTGGCAGTCGTGTCCTCCATAAGTAGGAGGTAGCACCAGACAGGAGTTTGGGCAGCAGTTTTGGGGGGAGGGTAGCTTACCTGTGGAGGTTGAGGGGATAGCCAGGGGCCTCTGTAGGAAGCAGGATGGGATCTGCTCTCTGAAGAGGCACATCTCTGACACTCCCATGTGAGCATCTGAGCCAGTGGCGGCATCATGCATTCACCTGCAGGTCTTGCTCTCACCTCGCCTGGTCGTTGATGGAGAGTTCAGTCATGAGTTAGTCCACGACCTGTCCCTGTTGCATGGTGGTGGCCCAGACTGCACATCACTCACATTTCCTCTAGTCCCATGCCTCTTTTGATTTTGTTAATCTTTGTAAATTTTCTTGTGGCTTGACCTTGTGGAGAAATGTTTGGAAAAACATACAATATCCTGAATTTCTCTGGATTCTCCATTATTTCTGTTGTTTAGACCCGGGTTCCCACTTCTCAGCTGCAGGCGCAAGGGCAGATGCAATCCCAGGCACCCCAGCCTGCACAGGTGGCCTTGGCAAAGCCTCCCGTCGTGTCTGTTCCAGCAGCTGTGGTCTCCTCACCGGGGGTCACAACCTTGCCCATGAACGTCGCAGGGATCAGCGTGGCCATTGGGCAGCCACAGAAAACAGCAGGTGCCTGCCCCCCCCCCACCTCATCACATCCTTGTGAGCCTCTCAGGAGGTCTCTCTGCTTTGTCCTGCCTCAGCCCCACCTTGTGCATGTGTTCCCATGTCATCCTGTATTTCCCTATAAAGCTTCTAGGGTTTCTAAGTACATGCTTTGGTCTAAAGTTAGCCATTAAAATTCAGAAATTTCCATATCTTTATTTAAATGTAATTTTTGAACCCAGAAACCTTGTTAGGTGTATTTGAGGTGGGTTTGGCTCCATGCAATTCATACCTGATAGTTTTTATATAGAGGTGAATCCGTCTAAACAGACCTGGTGTGAGCCATGGGCTCCTTTCCTATATGGAGCTAGTGACTGATGGTGCCTTGTTGTCCGCAGGGCAGACGGTGGTGGCCCAGCCTGTGCATGTGCAGCAGCTCCTAAAACTAAAGCAGCAGGCCGTCCAGCAGCAGAAGGCCATCCAGCCACAGGTCGCCCAGGGCCCAACGGCCGTGCAGCAAAAGGTACGGGGATCTCCACAGGCCCCTTGGTGTGCACTCAGGTTTCTGAGTGTGGCTTCAAGACATGCTTACCTATGTGATCATTGTCATTAGTTTTTTTGCTTCCTTTTAAAATTTGATGCCACAGTCTGAGAACAAGGCCTGGAGGACCTGGGTGTTGAGAGGTTGGGTGGGCACAGGCAGCCAGCCTGCTTGGACCTTTGGTGAACACAGGGTGGGATTGCAGGCCTAGGCCCAAAGGGCTCAGGGAAGCAGATGGAGCCCATGGTGGGCCTTGACCTGGACTCCTGGTCAAGGGCTGGGCACGCTGCCCATCTGTCTCCAGATGAAGAGCCCAACAGAGAATTGCCTATGCCTGTGTGTGGAGGGCAGAGGGGAAGGTGGTAGCTTGCAGGGATAAGGGCCTGGCAAGGGCAGCCGGTGCAGAGGGTACTACAGACAGCTCACATCCCTGCTGAGATGTCAGGTCCACTCAGAGCCAGTTCTGCATTTAGGGGCATGAGGGAAGCGCTGCTGTGCCATGTCTCTGCCTCCAGAGACTTCTTATGTGTTCATAAGAACACATATGTGGACTTCGTTAGCTGCAGATGGTCGAGTGTCAGCTCTCTTGCTGTGGGCACAATTGTCCTGCTTTCTAGGCTGGCACTGGAATGTGGATTCTGACACAGACATGGGAGTCAGTGGGTGCCGGCTGCCCTTGCTGTTCCCTCCCTATGGGGGAAGCGCCAAGAGGACGTGATCCTGGGAGGGGCAGGATTGTTAGGGGCCAAATGACAGATGTGCTTATGGTGATGCCACCAGCTCTACCAGGGCTGCCTGTGTCTTGTAAACATGTTTGTTTCCTCATTCGGGACAGTGGCTGCCTCAGGGAAACATGTGCCCTTTAGGTCAAGGACATTGTCCCTATTTACCTTTGGGGGCATCCTCCCCTGTGTGGACAGGCCTGTGAAAGGAAGCAATGCCCAGCTCAACTCTCCAGTTCCATCAGCAACCCCAGGGCTTGGGAGTTGCACAGATGGTCAGACCTATGTGCTTGGACTGTAGAGATCTGTATCCAGACAGCTAATCTGTGCTTTCACAGGACTAGAAAGAAAACGTAATAGACTTTAAAAAATATCACTTGTAGGCTCGGCGCCTGTGGCTCAACAGGCTAAGGCGCCAGCCACGTACTCCTGAGCTGGTGGGTTCGAATCCAGCCCAGGCCTGCCAAACAACAATGATGGCTACAACCAAAAAATGACCGGGCGTTGTGGCGGGCACCTGTAGTCCCAGGTACTTGGGAGGCAGAGGTGAGAGACTCGCTTAAGCCCAGGAATTGGAAGTTGCTGTGAGCTGTGATGCCATGACACTCTATCCAGGGTGACAGCTTGAGGGTCTGTCTCAAAAAAAAAATCTCACTTGTATATAGCTATGGCTTATAAAGTAGATGCATGAAACACATGTGTGCCTGGCCTTCTGCCTAGCACCCACTTCAGTTTTCCTGGCAGAGAAAACTAGAAATTAGATTTAATAACAAACATTGTACATATTGGTTTGTTACCCCTTACATTAAATATTTCCTGGCTCAGCACCTGTGGCTCAAGCAGTTAAGGCGCCAGCCATATACACCTGAGCTGGCGGGTTCAAATCCAGCCTGGGCCTGCCAAACAGCAGTGATGGCTGCAACTAAAAAAAAAAAAAAAAAGCCCCCCGGCATTGTGGCGGGCACCTGTAGTCCTAGCTACTTGGGAGGCAGAGGCAGGAGAATTGCTTGAGCCCAGGAGTTGGAGGTTGCTGTGAGCTGTGCTGCCACAGCACTCTATCTAGGGTGACAGCTTGAGGCTCTGTCTCAAAAAAAAAAAAAAAAAAAATTTCCTGGTGTGTGCCAAATTCTTTAATCAGATTTGAGAAATTGTGAACCAGTTTAGTTGTCTACTGAGCAGACCCACCCAGGTGCTGAGGAGGGTGTTAGGGTGAGCCCCATACCCTGGCATGATGAGGGAACTCCCTGAGGGCTAGCTGGTCAAGAGGAACCCCAGTGTGGGAAGGCTACAGTGCTATCCTGGAGGCCTGTTTACAGGTTCTGGGGAATGGGGCAACATTGTTACCTGGCTCTAACCCTTGGCTTCTCTTTTCCTTAGATAACTGCACAGCAGATCGCTGCTCAGGGCCCACAGCAGAAGGTCACCTATGCCACCCAGCCGGCCCTTAAAACCCAGTTTCTTACCACACCAATCTCCCAGGCCCAGAAACTGGCAGGAACGCAGCAAGTGCAGACCCAGATCCAGGTAAGCACAGCATGGTTGGAGTGAAGGGGAACCAGGTGTTAGGAGGTGGGATATAGCACATGGTGGGGGGCAGGAGAGAGCCTTGAAAAATGATAAAACTGCCATGTACACTGCCCAGGCTGAGAATGCCCATCTCCATCGGTGGCTGGACTCCCTTGGCTTTCCTCCCAGTTTTACCATCACACGCCACCACATGGCAGATGTCCAGCTCAACTGGGTGTGAGGAAAGTCTTGGGATCAGACTGTGTGTAGTGAATGCCTCTCTTTTGGAATGTGCTTGGGAGAACCATCTGGGGCTTTGTACATTCCATTGCTAAGTGAGTGACATCCTCTGAGCAGTGGGTGCTATTCACCTCTCTCAGTGCAGAAGTGTGTGGGGTGCAATTGCATGTTCAGTGCTTTTCCGGGTGGCTATGGCATACAGTCCTCCTGTCATGCTGGCCAGGTCCATCTCCAGGTCCTTGTTAGAGTGCTCTGGTTTTGGGTCTCCCCCTAGTGTGCATTTCTGCTTCTCTGGTAACTGAGACATTCTGTCTTCCCCCATTTGTGACCACCCAGTGTGCTCTGCTGTTAAGTTCCTATTCAAGTCCACTGCTGATTTTGTTTCTACCTCCTAGATGTCTTCAGCTGGGGAGCTATAGCAGACTCCCCCACTTTGTGGCTTATCCTCTCACTTGATGGTACCTTTTGATGAATAGAATTTCTTAATTTTCTTAATACATCAGTCTTTTCATTTCTGGATAGAGCTTTTTGTGTCTTGCTTAAGAGATCTTTCCCAAAGGTTATAGAGTTAGCTTCTTGTATCTTTTAAAAACTTTTAAATTTTGCTTTCTCATTTAGGTCTTTAGTTCTCTTGGAATTGATTTTTGCATATGATATAAAAATAGGAATTCAATTTGATTTGCCATATGAATAACCTGTTGTTTTAAGCCCTGTTAAAAGCCCATTCTTTCCTCCAGTGATCACATGAGTTCTGTTTGGGGCTCTGTGTCAGCCCCACCATCTCTGTGTTGTGCTAGTCTGTGCCACCACATCCTAACCACCCTGGCATGGCAGCCACACCTGGTCCTGGGAGACATGTACCCCACCAACCCCTTCTGCAGGAATGTGTTGGCTGATCTTGTCTTTGCACCCTAATTTTAGGGTCAGCTTATTGAGTTTATACACAACATTTAAAACTGGGAGTTTTTAATTAGAATTATATTCATTCTGTACATCAGTTTGGGGGAGAGCTCATATCTTTTCCAGTCTTGGCATCGGATTCTCCAACATGATACGTCTTGTGTTACTTGAATCTTCAATACCTTTTTTGTTGAGACAGAGTCTCACTCTGTTGCCCAGGCTAGAGTGCCGTGGCCTCAGCCTAGTTCACAGCAACCTCAAACTCTTGGCCAAAGCAATCCTCCTGTTTCAACCTCCTGAGTAGCTGGGACTACAGGCACTCACCACGATGCCTGGCTACTTTTTCTATTTTTAGCAGAAATGGGGTCTCACTCAGGCTGGTCTTGAACTCCTGAGCTCAAGCAGTCTACCTGTGTCAGCTTCCCAGAATGTTAGAATTATAGGCATGAGTCACAGTACCTGGCCTTTTAATGTTTTTTAATTAAGCTTTCTAATTATTCCATTAAAGTCTTGTAGATTGTGTTAAACTTATTTTTATGTAATCAGTGTTTTCTTTTTTTTTTTTGAGACAGAGCCTCAAGCTGTCACCCTGGATAGAGGCATCACAGCTCACAGCAACCTCCAATTCCTGGGCTCAAGCGAGTCTCTTGCCTCCGCCTCCCACGTAGCTGGGACTACAGGTGCCCGCCACAACGCCTGGCCATTTTTTTTTTTTTGTTGTTGCAGCTGTCATTGTTGTTTGACAGGCCCAGGCTAGATTCGAACCTGCCAGCTCAGGTATACATGGCTGGCGCCTTAACCTGTTGAGCCACAGGCGCCAAGCCAATCAGTGTTTTCTAATGCTTTTGTAAATAGTAAATTTTAAGTTTCCATTTTCTGTCTGTAGTGGTTGTACATTTTTGCACATTGATTTTTTAAATTTTTGGTAACCTTGATAGATTCTTACTTGAATAGTTTACCTGTAGGGTTTTTTTCTTTAATTAAGTAATTAATTTTTTTGTTGTTGGGGATTCATTGAGGGTATAAGAAACCAGGTTACACTGATTGTATTTGTTAGGTAAAGTCCCTCTTACAATCGTGTTTTGCCCCCAAAAGGTGTGGCACACACCAAGACCCCACCCCCGTCGCTCCTTCCTTCTCTCTTGTGTTCCTTTCCCCACCCCTCCCTCATTCTTTCTCTCTCTGCTCTCCCCTTCCCCCACCCCTACCATGTCATTAATTGTCCTCATATCAATTTTTTTTTTTTTTTGCATTTTCTTCATATGCAATCGTGTCACCTATAAACAATGACAGAGTGTTTCTTTAGTTTTCTTCCTCATAACTTTTTCTTGCCTTATTGTGTTGTCTGGGACACGCTGTGCAATGATGCATAG